>PNEQ01018981.1:0-68292 GCA_003012365.1 Medauroidea extradentata
TCTTGTTATTTCTTTTATTTTCTGTTTGTTCCTTGCTTTTATCTGACCAGATTCCAGTTTTGGAATTTCATGTTGTGTATGTATCCTGATGACTAAAGCATACTCTGCTTATTTATGTTTTCTTGTATTATTTTTTTAGTTTCCTTTTAACAGTCATATATTTCGCAATGGAGTATGTCCAAGTAAATAAATCCAGTCACCCTTGAACCCCCTTTCGGTAACACAGAAAACTTCTCTTGGGACTCGTGCCATGATGACTGAGACTTTTCCAAATGTTAAGAGTGTTGGGATGTACATTTATGTTCCTGAACCTACCATCAGGACGAGCTACCAAGTACCATCAAAACACTATGTGATTAACCCCAGATGAGACTGCAGAACAGGCTGCTGAACCTTCAAGAAACAAAACTCAGGCCCTGCCACAGGAAGAGGAGGAAGAGGATAAGCATAAAGCAAACCATTCCATTTCTATTCCTGCTGACAAGACACAAAGTTTTATGGGGTTCCGTGAACCGGGATGCCAACGTCTGTGGATTCTCCATAGTTTCTATTGACAAAATGGGTAGAACTATGACTCGCCAGACGGTGTACAGCATACTACATACAGACGCGCAGCAAAGTAGCTATTGCTATTTTTGCGTTCAGTAAATTTTTGTGTCTGCAGACAAGAAGGCTTAGTCTGAGAGTCATATTCCTTATTTTATCCATTTGTAAAATATGTTGCATTTATTGGTTGATGAAAAATGCTCATCACAGACCTGGCGTCAGGTGGACATTTATTAGGTTCCTTGTTTTGTGGCTTGGCCGGCACACATGTATGTATGTGAGGATGCCTTGTGCATGTTATTTGGACTTCCTAAAGCATTACCACTGAAGTGATGGTAAACATTCCCATTTTTCCATACGTATAGCAGTAGTTCATTACGCATGCACCAGTGTCACGTGGTATGCGTACCATTTTTACAAAGCGACCGATGAACTTCCACTGTTGCCACGTACTTTAGTTTGATGCGGAAACGTTAGTGTTTACATTGGGTTGTAGCTTGCAGTACCGGTAATTATGTGGAATAGCGGTTATTATAGTAAATTACAATCATATTAGGTGAAGTAAATATTCTTAGGCTATTCCTTTAACGGATGAATACGAAAAGACAAAAGATTGTAGTGCTGCGGTTTTGGACAAGTATGAACGTGGGTGGCAGTCTTTGAAAGCCAGCGAGGTGTTAGAACATAGTATATTTTGTAATGTGTGTGATTGGTATTTTTAGTTAAACGTAGTGATGATCGCAGGCAACACATCGCTTTCAAGAAACACATAGAACTCTGGAAGATTATGGCTGGAACAAAATCGTTTTCGTTTTTATCAAGGCAGAGGATTCACATAGCATTATGAATGCTAAAGTGTTGTTTACTACTTTAATAATGAAACATCATTTACCGCTATTTTCAGCAGACCACACCAGACATTAACAGCTGTATTTGGAACATGCTACTGTTAACCTGTTGAAGTTGTGAGGTAGGGGATAGGGAGTAAATGTAAATTAATTTGTAGTCCAACAGCTGAAGTCTGGCAAGTGTATAAATAAGTACAAAAATGTGTGTATAAAACTTCTGGAAATGTGTATAAAACTTCAAAACCTGTGTGTAAGTGCATAACTTTCAGAAATATGAGGTGAGCTAAGCAAATTTAATTTTTATAATTCGCCCATAAATGTATTTTTAAATAGTGCTGGTAAATTAAAATAGTCTGAGTGTGATTACAAATTACTGTAATCTGTTCTGATTGATTTGTGTACTTATAGTGTATGAATGTGAGCTATGTGTGCATACAAAACAATTTTGATCATTTGTGAGTTTTAGATGATAGAGAAAGGAGTTGTAATCCTTCCATATGTCTTCCTAGGCCACAGATGTGTGTAATTTTTACAGTAAATATAAGAAAAAATATAATCAGTATATATACTGGTGGTATATTCAATATTCAGACTCAAAAACTGCGTAAATAGCACAATTTTACACCTTGAAATTAAAATTTTTCTTGGGGAAGACCTCCACCTCCCTTCCCTCCTGCTCAGCTTATTACCAGTGGTCAGTGATCAGTGATCCTTTGTGGAGGAGCCTTAACTACTGATAAGACTGTCCAGAAGTTGGCCATCTCTGCTGGAAGAAGAGGTAGGGTACACAGTTTGAGGTGGTGATGTGACCACGACACCAGAGTGACTGTTTTAAGAAGAGACCACTAGTGCAGATGGGGCTACACCGTCCAAGGGTTTGAAACCTTCACAGAACAAAACCCATAGTGACTTGCTGGTGTGCAACCACCGTAAACTTAAAATGCCGGTATTAATTTGTGACTGAATGCAACCCTGTTGTCCTTATTCAGTAAAGTCAGATAAAGATGATAGCTTACTGGGAGGGATTTTCTTTTGTGTTTAACTGATGTGATTTGTGCAAAATGTATGCTCTGCATAATTTTTTCAAGTAAACTGCCACTCAAACTATTCAACTGGCATTTCTCCTCATATGCATACTTATGATACCCACAATAGTTTATATTTATCCTAAGATAAGAACCCGTGTTTCTACTGCATGTGGTGCTGTGTAGATAATAATAGTAGTATGTTCATTTCCTCCAATATAAATTATTATTCCCTGCATACTCTGGAAAACTCTACATTTGGGGATGTATAGGGCAGAGTAGGGCAATAATGTGATTAGTTGTTCAGTTGTTACTTATGCCATTGGTCATGCTGATTTTCAAAATATATTGGATGGTGGCATTTAGTGTCCATGCCATTCATGTGAACAGATGTAGTACACATGCTGTATCAAAAAAACATTTCAACTGTACAAAATAATTTTCACCTCTTGATTATGGGAGAATTGTGGCTTACAGGATGAAGGGAGTATGAGGTCAGTTGGTTGAGAAGTGATGGACAGAGCGATTTGCAGGAAGTCGATGCCTCATAGCATCAACAAGAGCAAGGGCGGTGCATAGGGTGGTCACAAAATGTACAGCCTCATTGAACACACTCCTGCAGGTCTTCAGGTACGTGGTACATTAGTTTGTGTCCACATGCACAGTTTGTCACCATCTACAGCATTGGGTGAACTTGTCCAGACACCCATTACAACTTCTGCTGATGACTGCTCACCATAGGCACATTCAACTATAATGGCCTCTATAATCTTGGGGGCCTGAACTAACAATTGGCATGAAATTTTATTATTCCATTAATATAATTTCTTCTTGCACCACCATTATGATTGCATCTACGTATGGTGGCACATTGGTGCTTGCATGGCTGAGTTTCACTCAATGAATCGTCTTTCACAAACTAATTATGTTGACAAACAATCATCATATAAGGAAGTGTGGGAGTATGTTGTTCTTCCCTATCTTTATAGCAACCGTGAAGTCATGTACCTACAGGAAAATTGGTGATTTCACGTGGCTCATATCTTTCACTGGTTCTAGATGACCAACATGTCATGCTGCTTCAGGTTATAGTGCTTCACCCCCAGGAATTTGGAATTTGAGTCAATTGGTATATTTCCAAGAAATAATATTATGTGCGAACTCTGAGAAAGCATTGATTTTAATTTATATTTCAACATTTCACAACATTGCATTACTAGGCACAGTAAGTCCATGTAAAGCATATGGTTGAAGACACATTGCAGAAAATTACAAGGAGAAACTGCTAGTAGCCATTTTCTCTTCCTTTTTGGCCGTGCACACAGGCAGAAGAAAAAATTTAGTAGGTCAGAGTTTTTTGCCGAAATAATGTTGCAAAAGACTAATAAACATGGCTGCTCTCTCAGCCTTAACTGCACTACAAAATTAGGACCACCGACCTCACGCACATCTATTCACCATGGTGTCACATTATTAGCTCAGCACAAAATGACAAAGAGAAAAGCCACTTTGACGCCACACAGTGGCGAAGTATTATTCCACCAACAAGTCAGCGAACGCACACACTTCTAGTCATGATCCTTCTGGAACCTGCCTGATTAAATATATACACGAAAAACTAAAGAGTAGCACATGTTCACGACAAAGCCAAATTGCCATAAATATATACAAGCTGTTCAGAAACAACCTCATAATAAGCACACCACACGAATCCTGGCTAAATTGGAGACAAAAAATTAGTCCCATTGTGTGCTCCAAATATCTTATCTTACTGCTAATATTATGACCTGCATTTTATGGGTGAATGTTAAAATCCCGAGCAGTCCATACATGATTCTAAGTTTGACATAACATACATAAAATAATGCTTGGACATGAGCGCAAGAGAGGACTTTCTCCTTGCAATGTTGCAACACTGTGCACATAAAATGTTGTCAGACAACATTTTGCCACTTATATTTTCATCTTGAATTTATCCCAGGATTCACGTGATTTGCATATTACGCAGGTTTTCTGGACATTGTGTAGATTTAAGAACTAAATATTAATTGCCAATACTGCAAAGCATTAGTATTCATCTAAGAAAGTATATATTTTCAACTTTATGAATTATAAAACTTTCCTTAAGCGAGTGAACATGTTTCCAAAGCAAGAAGATAATTGTTAATAAATAGAAGAAATGGGTGAAGAAGGTGTAAAACATCCACTGCCATTCCCTTCATAATTTCTGCAGTGTATCTTCTCAACTAGAAGCTTTTAATGGAGTTTCATCTCCGAGTTCACTAGTAACATTTCTTGGAAATATCCACCAATTGAATCTAGTTCCTGATTCCTGTGGAATGGAATGATAAACAGCAGGTTATTAGAGTAAAATGTTTCTTTGACTACAAGGTAATTGAAACGAGACTAATGGCTTGTACGGGAACGTGTGAAAAGAATCAGCTGTAGCTTGAGGTAAGAAACCTTCTATTATTTTCCTGGAGTGATTTCAGAAAAATCCTGTACGACTGAAATCAGTATAAGTTTACCATGAATCCAATCCACATCCTCTCAAAGGTGAGATCAGTGTTACCTGCCACCATCCTCATTTTCATGAAATAGAGGCAGTATATATTTAATTCTTTGAGTAACAATAACTTCCTCAAATGCTTTTGAGAAATATTTAAGAATATTTTTAAAAAAAAAACAATTAATTTTAAATTTTTTGGGAGATATTTTTATCATATACTGTAAGTTGATATGCAATGTAAAATAATCACCCTATGTGTCTATAATAATTTGAAAATTGTGATTTTTTTCTTTGATTGTTTCTTAACATCATTAAAATTTTTAAAGAAATTTTAGTTTATTATTTATGGTTTACAGCAAGCCCTCTGTTTACATCGGTGTTACGTTCATGAAAAGTACAGCATAAGTTGATTCAATGCAAATCGAGTCAGAGGCCAGTTGCCCATGGCACATTAAATTGGTCGGCTGGCAGCGTGTACACACAGATGTGCCACTCCACTATGCGAGTCTATCACCGATGAACAGTGAAATGACAGTGTGTGATGCAAGTCCAACTACTTACCAGCTTTTCAGCATGGTTATTTAACCAGCGGCTTCAATATATTTAACAACAGGATAGACAGATGTCATTAAGATTTACATGTTTGAAAAAATGTTTTTATTCCTCGTGTCATAAAAACACAGATTTTGTGGTAAAATAAAAATATTTAAGATGCATAAAACAAAACAAGCAATGAATGTTGCCAATATTCTGTAGTTAATTTGTAAAGATACAAACTGATTTAACGCTTCACACACACAAGCAAGGTGGCATTTAGACATGTCAAGCATCTGTTATCATGATTGACATACCTTTTTTCATGTAGTGTCATGTTCCCCAAGCAGCATTGCCCCATGCAGGTATATGAGCACACTGAGATTAGGTGGTGGGAGGAGACTGTTTTTGAAACATTGTCTGCCATCTGGTGGTGTGACTTAGCCCACACACAAACATGTACACACTACTGGCAGCCTGGCCAGTGATGCGTGACAAGCACTTACTGCAATCATACACGCAAAGGCATGTGTGTAGTCATCTGCTCACTCATATTACAAAACTGGTTTTTTTCCACTGCATAACTTTGTGGGGAAAGCAATCAGCACTCACCATTAGCCACATTCGCTGAGCGAGCATTAAGTTAATAATTGTGCTGTGACAGCTGTCAGTTAAAAATGCCATAGGTTGGCCAATTGAGACTTGTCTTTCTTACATTTTAAAGGTATGTTACAAGTAAACAACTTCAGAAACTCAGTATAAAACGTTTTGATCATATAAACTTCCACACCAGACGAGATAAGAAGAGATATTGCAATCTGCATGCAGTCCTCTGTGGACAAAAGAGAAAGAGAGACAGATTTACGCTGTTGGTGCCAGCAGCCATGTTATCACACATCATGTTGGCACCCTTATAAATTATTAAATCTAGCGCATAGCGCTAGTGTTTTGTGGAACACATTACTCATACTATGCAAGTTTGAATTATAGTTACTATCTTGAAAACTATTTTAAACAAAACTACCAAGCATAATTTTTATATCTGTTCTCGTATAGGCTTAAAAATAATTATCATAAAAATAGTAGAAACAGAGGAGCCTTAAATATACCTCACAAAACATTGAATTAAATCATGTTGCTCTTTACTTAAATGAACAGCCCTCTCGCTTGTATCAAAACTTTGCAAACTTCCATTTTAGTGGATAATGAGACTGGTTAATTTTCTTTTTTTAGTTATTAAATTTTTACTTATTATGCTGTTTGGGAGCCATGTTTTAAAGTAAAAATTAAAAATCCCATTTGAACTGATACTGTACTACAGACATATTTACAATGCTTAAAACACTGCCCAATGTAATGTTATCACAGTTTCTAATGACCATGGCTCTGCGGAGGGAAAGGGAAAACTGCTGAGTCATCCCAGGAAAGAAAATGCTTTGTCACGCCAGCTTACATGGGCAGGCAGGCATCTTAAAATCAGGCAGCATCGGGAATAGTTTAAGATAAGATAAGGCGACAAATGTGTATCTTACACTACGTCACTTGAATAAAAGTGTATATTTTTAGTGTTTGATTATTTTAAAATTTAAATCCAGAATTATTTAGTGGGCATATTTTTGGTTGGCATTAACTACTGGACGACAAACTTTAAGGGAAGTTGTATTGTTGTATATGTTCCTGAAACGTAATGACAGAAACATTTTTTCAGTATCTATAAATTAATGGTTTTTATTTAATTTATTCATTAAGTTTGAGTTATATTTGCTTTTCATTTAATTCAATTGTGGCGGAAGAGTAACTGAAATATTTTTTAGTTTTCTCATTTTATTATTTTGATTATGAAAATATTCTGAAAATAATCCGATTTAGGTAAACTATTGACAAAAATTTTTTGAGTATGAATTTGAATTACGACAAAACATTGTATTTAAATTTATTTCTGGTTTGGCAGTAGTGCATTTGAAAACAGTGTCTCACTAATAATAAAATATTTTATTGTGTAAAATACAGATTTAATATTGTTTGAATGTATTACTGTTTATTTGTTTTTATTTATTATCTTTTGCTTGAAATAATGGACAATTTTCGAAGTATATGTTTATGAATTGACGAAAAATTGTTTACAATATTTTTTCATGGATGAACTGTTACCTTTGCCCCTACAAATTATTTAATTTTATTTTGTGTTACTATAGAAATACCTTGTTTAATGCAGTTGGCTCCTAAAGGATAAGATAGTTGACTGTATTGCTGTGTTACTTTAATTTATACTTTCTTTAAGATGATGTATGGCTTTGTTACTATCTTGCCTGTCCTAGATCTACATTATGAATGGTCATAGTTCAAGGTGCCATAGTTTTCTGAAAATGTGAAATTTTTGGAGATAAAGTTTTGTGTTATGCTACTTTTCTAGGAAAGTATATAGCTCCAGAAATAAAATATAACAATTTAAAAATTTATATTGCATTACTGTTGCAATAATGAGTGGAGTGCATGCATATTTTATACAATCATGTACAAGGTTTAAGAGTTTGTGGAACTATATTTTCCACACGTGCAGGGTGAATCAAGATGTGTGTTAATTTTCTTGGTGATACCTTATTTTTAAAAAAGTCTGGAATGTGTTTACACTCTGTCCTTAAAGTGTTGTGCCGGAATCCCTCAGCACAATGTACACAAGAAAGGGATTAACAAGATTGAATCCTGATCTAACTACAGGGTCTCTGAGTAGCAAGCAAAATTTTAACTACAGTTAAAGCGGTTGAATGCAAGCTGGAGCTCTCCCGGCATTATGTCAAACCAGCCTGAAACAAAACAAGCAAACTAATCAGGGCGGAAATGTGCGACTTACCGGGGTTTCACAAGTGAAATACAGAGTGACCCAATAAAACCAAAAGGAAAAACAAATACCTACCAATAAAGAATTAGACACACGCCGGTCGACGGAAAGCCGAGAGAGCTGGAGCAAGAAAATTGTGTGCGCTGGACGGCAGGCAGAAGCGAAGTGGTGAAAGAAAGTTAAAACGACACCGGCCACAGCTGGTAACATGAGGGGAAGGGAAAAGGACGGTAGGAGAGGGGGCAACTGACAGGAGGGGAGAACCAGAGCAGGACCGACGACACTCGAAATAGTCCGAAGGCAGTCATAACGGGGCTGACGTCACTCCAGTCCTCCACTTGCATGCACACACAGGTCCGTCACCAACACACACAAACTGATGGCCTGACCTCGAGTCCATCTGCAGGGTACTGCTAGGGCTGTAGAAGCCCCAGTACAGTGTATTATAGGAGTAATGCTACCCTGAGAATTTACTGAAAATTTAATAATAATGCTTGTAATTGTGTCTAAACATTGATAGTTTAAGTAGTGTTTGAATATATTAAACAAAATTAAATTTTAAGTAAATTTTTTTAAGGTAACATTACACTCACCATATTCACTGTAGAGGCAAATCGAAACACATTTTCAACTTACTCTTTCATAAGCTATCACCTTGTAATTTTAAAAACCCCATCACTCATCTGATGTAATACAGGCTCTATGTCTACTGTCAAAGTCATTTAGTAGGTGCCATGCATACTATGAGCACGGATTCACAAAGGTGCCAAAATGACAAAGGTTCAGAAACTAAGTACACAGCATGATACATTTTTATATATGGTATTGGCAGTAGCCCTAAAATTACTAGCTCTAAAAATTAAATTTTTCTACAAAGGCTAAAGTGTAATTTTTACTCTTCATTCAGCAGACAGGCAGTTGCCCAGAAGTCGCTAGTCCTAAAATCATTTTAGAGCTTAAAATTAGGGCTAGTAATTTTAGGACTAGTTATGTGTATCCCAACCATCCACAGTTGTGTCTTTTGGCATGCCTTTTTCATATTATTAACATTGTTTGTCTTATCATGCTAGATATCTCAGGAATAATTTTTTCTGAGTTTCAACAAATTCAGTATCTATAAAGTACTTAAGACCATTTGACTTTTATGTATTTTGCTCATGCTGTACTTATATTTTCAAAATGGTAGCAGTATGAAACTTTTCTTGAGCACATAAGATATCTGAAAGAACTTTTTTTTTTCAATTTCATCAAACTTGGTAGGTTTATAATTCTTGGTAAGTTCAACATACTCATATGTTTTTCATTCCAACAGCTTGTTTTCGAAATGGTAGTCATTTTACAGATTTTGATTTTATTTTATACAGGGCGGTAAGTAAATCGCCGAAAAGCTTGCGGGTACAGGTAGCCAGACCTAAATCAAGAGTAATAAGTATGTGAACCACGCATCTATGGTATGGACGTAATACCGTCGTGAAAGTTGTGTTAATGAACATGTTGAGTGACGATAATTCAACAACCACTTCAAGTGGAATGCTGCTAACCTTCCGAATTAGATTCGGATTGATGACGACACGTATGCAGGTAATAAATTGAGAACACCATCCCATGCGGTGGAAACATGTGGTTGTCTCTGTTATTACGCATGTATTTATGTACATGCACGCCTATAGCAGCCCATCCTAGTGAGTAAAGAACCGGAAAGAAATAAAGAACAAAAATGGTACACTTGTCCAAACACGCTCAGACAAACCGTTTCTGAGATACAGGCACTCAAAAGTCAGAGCATTGTGGTAATGCTGACATATAGGCGACCCGTGTAGCACATACATGAATACGTGCTGCCAAAGCGCTACTGCAGATTTTTTCAATGGATCCCATCTTAAGCTCACGCAACACGTCGGTGTGAGCCATTAGTTTGCATAGACCATCTTTCATGGTGATGTGCTGTAATAAATATCAGTATAGTCCTGTACAGTTTGTAATGAAAGGGGATCGACTTCACCGTCTACAGTACTGTCACTGAATGCTGACTGCACTTCAAAAAATCCCTAACATTGTAGATTACATCCTGTGGACTGATACTCATTTTATCCTAGAATGTGTGCTTAATTGACACACCACCACCACTGATATCATGGCAATCCTCATGTCATACATGCCAGGGGTTGTCAGGTCTGATGGGACATAAACATACTGGTGTGATATCCTGCGAAGCCGGTTGTCTTCCCTGACAGACTCACAGGAGGTTGCTAAGCAGTGTTTCTCCGTGTAGTACCGCAGGAACTCGTGAGCCGACTGCCTGGTGAAGGGCATGTTTGTATGTGTGAGGTGAAAATCTATGAGGCGCTACGAGCGACGCCGGCTGGCACATGTATTGTGATATTGCCTCTACAGCCAAAGTCTTAAACACACGCGCAGTAATCCCACCGTAATGTTTTTTCATGTATTATTTTAAGCGGTGACCCTATAATTTAATGAACACGTCACTGTAGCAAAGTCCAATGTACTTGCGGACCTCAATTTCGAACAAATCCGTTGAACATATCTTGAGAAACAACCGCGTGAAAAATGTGATTTTAGCTAAGTTTGAGTGCTTTATAATAATGATTCCAATGAGTGTGATGTCTTGAAAGACACATTCACAATTAGTCTGAAGTGTATTTTCTTTTCGTAGATAAGCATTGTGGATGGACGTTTACTGGTTTCTGAGAAAAAACTTAACTCCGAACACGCTGTACGCAGTTCAAGCGCCAGCCAGGTGACCGCCTTACAGGATGTTTCACTTGCGTTGCGACGCATTATGTAGTACCAACATTATTGGACACCGGCGCATTGCAGTGCAGTAGCTCATCAGTAAGTAGATTGTGTCTGTCCATGGCAGAAGGGATGGACACATATCCTAGCCACCAAGGTCACCGGATCTCTGTCCCGTAGACTACTCCTTGTGGAAATTCTTTAAGGAACTAGTGCACCATGTAACTATGGAAAGCATCGAGTAATGCATTGCCAGGCTGCAAGTTGCTGTAAACATATTACCCACGATCACTCGCGTGCAGTGCAGGCCGCGGTTATGTGCCATGTGCGTGCCTGTGTTGGGATAGAGGACAATTTAAACACGTGCTATTTAGAAACTTACAATGTGTAAATAAGACTTTACTGTAATGTAAGTGTAAGGATATAATCACTGTCATGTTATGTGCTTGTATGTGCATACTGTAGCTCTTGTGTTTCCAACAAATTTAAAAAATAAAATATTATTTGTTTTGCTGCATTACACATAGGTACCACTAAAGATGTCCTGCCAGTGCTCCTGAATACCAGTACCTCCCTTCCCTTTTATTTGTTGTCACGTGTGTTGCATACCTTTCAGTAATAAAACTGTATATCACTAGTGTTCCTCGGAAGCATGTAATCATGTACGTGCTACAGGGGTTGCCTACCTGTCGGCATTGCCACAGTGCTCTGACTTTTGAGTGCCTGCATCTCAGAAATGGTTTGTCTGAGCATATACGGAGAAGTGCAACTTTTTTGTTCCTTATGTCACTCCGGTTCTTTATTCACTAGGATAGGCAACTACAGGCGTACATGTATGACAATGCAAGCTTAGTAACAGAGGCGACCCCATGTTTCCATCGCATGGGATGGGATGGTGTTTTAAATTTATTCCCTGCATACATGTCGTCACGTATCCAAATCAAATTTGAAAGGTCAGTGTTTAATTTGTACTGGTTGTTAAATTATTGTCACTTAACACATTCATTAACACAACTTTCACGATGGTATTACACCCATAGTATTGACAATAGAGTCGATGTTGCTATACTCACTATTCTTGATTTAGGTCTGGCTACCTGTACCCGCAAGCTTTTCTGCGATTTACTTTCCACCCTATATATTAGGAACCATTTGACTAATTAGAACCAAATGTTTAATATTGATAGTATTGGATTTTTGTATGTTCTGTGACAATTCTGTGTGTAAGGTTGGCACCATGTATTGCATTTATACTCTTGTGTATTTCGTGTTTTGCCAGTGTATAGCTGACTGTGATGTCAGGTGTCTTTAATTGCGAGTCATGTGTTCCATGAAGTAAGCTGGTGAAATTCGGAATTACACATGTTTAATATTAATTTGCTTTTAATGAACCAAATACATTTGCTACTGTTCTTCCATGACAATGAAAACAAAAACATAAACCAAATACCCAAAATAAACAAAGCAACGTACATATAAAAAAATGAAGTGAATAACACAATACAACTCAACATTCCGCCCACCTTGTCAATTTCAATTGACAACTTAGAACAGGCTAATCAAACAATCCACCAAAACTTGAAATGGCAACGGCACAATTTTGACGACCGGTCGCGTAACTTCTCCGGAAACAGTCTGCACAGCTACTGAACGCACACAATCATCCGAGCCTGGGAAGATGTTAGTGATGCGACCCAGCCTCCATTGATGGATCGGCATGTGCTCTTCCTTTAGAATGTCCATGTCTCTGACCTGCAGGTTGGGCTGTTTTGTCCACCATTTTGGATGATTCTGAAGTCTCGACAGATATTCAGGTGACCAGCATTGCCAAAAGTGGTGAACTATTCTTTGTACCATCTTCCATCTGGCCACATTGTTGAGTTTTACATCTGGTTCCTCATGATGTGGCAGTGCCAGTAAGGAGTCTCCAATAAGGAAGTGGCCTGGAGTAAGTGCTGAATGGTCACTAGGATCGCTGGACAGTGCCGTAAGTGGTCTCGAGTTGAGGCAGGCCTCAATCGTAGTCGGAACGGTGTAAAATTCTTCAAAGGTGAGACTAGCACCTCCCACAACACGGTACAAGTGATGTTTCATGCTCTTAACTCCACCCTCCTAAAGCCCTCCTTGGTGAGGAGCTGCAGGAGGATTAAATCGCCAAGAAATACCTTGGCCACCAAGATAGTCGCAGACTGTTTGTTGAAGCTCCTGTGACTGGACCATTGCAAACAGTTCCTTCAGCTCGCATTTTTTACTTAAGGAAGACCACCTATCTAACAATGCAATTTCAGGGTTGATGCACACATTAAGCACTGATACCTTTCTCTTGTGTTCCATTAGGAGTTGATCAGGCTTAACTCTTTCACTGACTCTCAAGGGACCAAGGTTCTGCAACCGTGGTGGACCCGACGACCATAATGAATGCGAAAGAAGTTCATTTGGCAACAACCCCCGGGAGGCACAATCTGCAGGATTGTCAGCACCGCTTACATAAAACCATTGATCTGAAGGCACAAGACTTTGGATTACCGCTAGCCTGTTCACCACAAATATTTTCCAGTGTCTTGGAGGACATGCCAACCATGCCAACACAATAGTGGAATCGGTCCAGGCTTGAATGTGAATTTCCTCCAACGATAATGCATGCTGCACAGTGTTTAACAACTTGAGAGAAGCAGGGCCCCACATAGTTCCAATCGTGGGATGGAAATCTGTTTGAGTGGTGCTACCTTGGTATTGCCAGTCACTTGTCGCACTAAAACTGTGCCATCATGGTGATGTGAACGTAAATATACCACTGCTGCATAAGCCATCTCTGACACGTCACAAAATCCTATCAATTCACATCTGTTAGGGTTAGGAAGTTAAAGGCACCTATCAATATGTTGTACGTCTAACAGGGGAAGTTTGCTGATTAACTGATTCCAGCTTGCGCACAGTTCATCAGAAAGGGGATCATCCCAATCCAAAGAAAGCTTCCACAAAGACTGGAGCAAAACCTTGACACGAACAATCACAGGTGAAAGCCAGCCCAATGGATCGAACACCTTGGAGACCTCAGATAATATAAGATGCTTAGAGGTTACTTCCTTAGGTTTAGATGGTGAACACGAAAATGCAAATTGATCCAGGGTAGAATGCCACACAAGTCCTAATGTCTTGACCATGCTATCTTAGTTGAAATTCCAAGATACTGCAGAATTCTGTAACTCAACTGTGACGTGTACCTAGCACACCCTCCTATTATTCCGTCTGCCACACCGTACTCGTTTAATATGGCCTACACTCAGTACGTGTTGTAAATAATAAATATTGCCATTAAAATATATTTATTTAAATTTAATCTTTATTTGTTACTTTTATCAAGTGTCTGATAATTGTTCCAATGTTTTTCAAAATGTATATTAATATTTATTGTTCATTTTCAATTGCCATTATTCAGTTGCATCAGCTATGCTATGTGTGTTGTATCCTTCCGCTTGAACATGATGCAACAGGAACAATACTCCAAGATAAAACATTCCAAAAATTACCAGTAATGCTTTAATATGTTGTGCTATTTTTCCAGGGTCCGTTTTGTATTGTATGTTATGTAATTTTGTTTTATTTTATGTGTTTGTATCGGAACTACTTTGCACTGCGCGAAGTCACCCTTCCTCACGGGGCTGGCTAGGCGACGTAGGATGCCATTTTTCAGTTAGTCGGAATCAGACGCGTCGAGGAGCTAGACGTGTTTTTGTCTACCCGGGTCCTTCATCAGTTTTGTACCAGCCATCTTTAGTTTTCAGTAGTTATAATTTAATTTACCAGAACCGTTTTTGCTGTTTTGACCTGGGGCTCCTCATCACCTGCCAGCCGTCGCATCCAGGGACGTAAGTTCGCACATTAAGTGTACCACCAGTCCCGTGCTGTTTTACAGCGTCTTTTACTGGAGAGGTTTGTGCTCCAGATCCACTTAACTGGCATTAGCCTTCTGCGAGTACCAGTCTTTTGTTCATGGTGAGTAAACTTCAAATAACTATCTACGTCTTACATTTACAAGTAGTGTTTTTGACTAGCTCCATCCCTAGTGACGCTTAATGTAATTTTTATTGTGTTGTGGAGTGGGGACTGGCCCTAACAAGTCCCCGAAGATCCGTCGTTTGAGGGTGCAACAATCCACTGGTACGTAGCCTTCCCTGTGGTCGTCTGCCTGTCGACCCTGGGATCATCATCAAAGGGTTCCTCCGCAGCTTCTGCCTTGTGCCCTTTCCCCACTATCCATCTCATCTCCGCTCTCCCTGCTAGCTGGTCCACTCCCGTAACTTTGTCACCCATATCCCGTCCAACTCACCTACCGAGTCAGTATCATCATCAACGTGTCCCTTAGCGCCCGCGTTAATTGCTGCCATTTCAACGTGGGGCATAGTAAACGTTATGTTAATTGATACAGCTTCAAGGATTTCTGGTGAACTTGAAGCCCACTGTCTCAGCTGAAGTCCACCTCGACTTAAGAGGGAAATGAGTTTTTTCTGTAATTCTAAGGCTTCTTGGACGCTGTCTGCCCCAGACAGAAGATCATCAGCATAGAAGTCGCTCATCAAGATTGGAGCAGCCAGTGGAAAGTTATCTTGTTCATCCTTGGCTAACTGTTTCAAACATCTAATGGAAATAAAGGCGCACAGTTTTCACCATATGTTACAGTTAGTTAGCACTCAATATTCTTGAATAGTTTCAGTATGGGACGGTCTCCACACAGTTCTCTGGAATTCGGTGTCATGCATATGTACCCAGATTTGACAATACATCTTAGCTATATCAGCAACAAGTGGAACTATATGCTTTCTGAACCGTATTAGCAGGAACCACAGATCATCTTGAACTTTGGGTCCAACCATCATTCCATCATTCAAGGAGACGCCTGTAGAAGTCTTCGTTGAAGCATCAAACACGACTCTTAATTTGGAGTCACACTACTCTCCTTACACACTTGAATGTGAGGGATGTAACACATCTCACGATTTGGCTTCTTCAGTTAATTTGATGGAACTGGCTCCATGTCACCTAAGTCAATGTACTAAACCATAAACTTTACATACTGTTCATGTTGGTTGGTTCTGTAACTGACGCTCTATCCTGCACATTTGTGACACTGCCACTGACCTCGACTCTCCTAACTCTGACTTATCTTCTCGAAATGGCAGTCGCACCACATACCTGCTATCTTCCTGGTGTTCATGATTTACATCAAAGTGATGCTCACATAAGGATTCTTCCTTGGTTAGTGTGGAGGCAGAAGGAACTTCCTCTAACTCCCAAAACTTGTGTAAAGTTCTGTTCACATCATAACATACATACATAGATGTTACCAATGATGGGGATGAGTCATTATGAATGTTACCAGAGAGCACCCAACCAAAATCAGTTTCAATTGCTACGGGAGAACCGTCTTCTCCTGTGCAGTTTCCTGATATAAGCAGAAGTGGGAAAATATTGCCACCAAGAAAAATGTTCACTTTCCTTATGAGTAGTGTACGTAGGGTCTGCTAATTGTAGCCCCTTAATGTGGGACCAGAGGCCTTAGGAATAATAAACTCCTGAGGAAGGCATCTTGTCAATTTTGGCATCACAAGATGATTCACACTGGGGAGTGGTGTGCTGTTAGGGTTAGACTGAAGATTCAGTTGAACAATGCTAGAGACCTTACCTGTGCTGTTGTATGCTAGACCTGACACTGTTTAACATTCAATGGCTGCTTCTTTAAGCCAAGCAGTTGCACACAATCCTCAGTTATGAAGTTGCCGTCTGAGCCAGAGTCAAGTAAAGCACGACATGTGATTTAGTTACCTCTACAGTTTTGAACCTGAACTAATGCAGCTGACAACACCACCATCGAGGGGAAGGACTGCACTGAATGATGAGATGATACCTCTGCTAGTGTAGGTTTGGAAAGTTCATCTGATGCTAGTTCGTCATGTAACAATGTATAGCTGTGTCCTTGACATATCTTGCATTTTGATGAATAGCACTGTTGTGACATGTGAGTAGCGCTTAGGCAGTTGAAATACAACCTTTTGTCTTTAACAAATGCGTATCTCTCCTGGACTGAGGTGGAAAAAAACTCAGGACATTTGTACCGAGCGTGATTTTCAGCACATTTGAGATAAGTATGCTCATGTGTAGTACTGTACAAAACTGACAGATTCTTACTACCTTGAATTTTATTGGTAGAGCCAGCAACATTGCTTTCAAACTAGTTGCTGCAGCTAGTGCAAGGGTTCTATGTTCCATAAATTTTACAAGTTTTTCAAATTTTGGCAATTCATCACAGGTTAATGACAGTTGCCAATAATTTCTGGAATCACTATCTATCTTTTCTGTTACAACAAACACAAGTACTGCATCCCAGTGCTCGACTGGCTGCCCCAGAACTTTAAGCAACCTTGTGCACTCAACAAAATTGTCCAACGTGCGACGCAACGTACCTACAGACTCCTGCTGAATTGTTGGTTGTGAAAAGAGACGTTTCAAGGTTGCATTCACCAACTCGCACTTGTTTTCATACCTCGTAGTTAATATATTCCAGGCTTCAAGATAGTTGGCGCTACTGATGGGAATAAACTTCAACAATAGAGCTGCGTCACCCTGTAATAACCCCTTGGGATATTATAGTTACTGGGCTCCTGAATGGTTCTTATAATGATAAACAGCAGATTCAAATAGGTCCCTAAAGAATATCCAGTCCTGCAAGTTGCCCCCAAACACTGGCAACTGTAACTTATGCAATCTAACCTCACTTCCGATGTCACTTTTCGGCAACAAAATGTCGTGCATTTCTGATCCGACTTCAGCATCTTGACAAGTAAGGCCATTAGTTGATCTTGTGCTTAACAGAGATCATCTTCATGTGTTTTGTAGTCCTCATCATTTAATGCAGTGCTAAAATCCACCAGTAGTTTATCAACCTCGTCTAACATTAATTGCACTCTTTTCTAGTGTACTATTGCTCCACTCATGTCGCCACTCGCAGTTTTAGCAACTGCGTTCTCTGCATGAGTAATGTTTGATTTAATATCCCTTTTCTTCGCCAAGAGCTTCTCCATTGTTTTCCAATTCTCAACAAGTCTTCACAGAATAACAAATGCCAGATCTTTCACAATCTGGCCCAGAGGACCAATAAATGTAGTGTAATGAAGTCAGCTGTTGGAATTTGGAACTACTCACATTTAATATTAATTTGCTTTTAATGAACCAAATACATTTGCTACTGTTCTTCCATGACAATGAAAACAAAAACAAAAAGCCCAAAACATAGGAAGCAACATATATATAAAAAAAACCAAGTTAACAACATAATACAACTCAACATCATGTACAACTCACTGATAGGAGTACATATTAACAATTATTATATCTAGCACTTTTTTTCACAACTCAGCACTATTAATAGGTTATGGGTCCAGTGCGAAGTGTGAACGATAGGAGTGTCTGTATTGTATTTTGGTGCATTGGTTGGAGTTAAATGGGTCATGGCTGTCACACCAAGTTATATACAAACCTGCACCAAATCATTTGATGTTACCTGTTTCTCAAACCGGGAATTTTGAATGTGTTTACTTTTTGAAAAGAATAGTGTGACATATTGTTTTGGTTTATGATCAACTGAAAGATGTAGATACTTTGAAGAAGTTCTAGAACAATGGTGTCAAGGCACGAAACATAATAATTGTGAACCAGAGTAGTGCATACAATCTCTTGACAATGACTATGGAAAAAATTACAGCAAAGGAAATCACGGAAACTCCTTGTGCAACTTATGAAGAGAATGAAATTAAGTCACCTGTCAACGCACAAAAGAAGTGGTGCAAAATGGAGTACCAGAACAAAAATGGGACTTTTTTTCTAGAATTCAAAGCAGCAAGTGTGGATGTCACAATAGCAGGGGGTAAAATGGATAAAGATGAATTAGTCAAGTCACTCATGACTATGCTTCACTAATATGATAGTGTTGTCAGCTTTAGACTTACAACTGAATACGTAAATTGTACTTTATTGGCTGAAAAATAAATACAAGAGTAATGTTTCTAGTGATAGAGTAAGAGCCTTATAATGCTTTTGCTTCTTTTCAAGAAACAGAAAAGTTGGTCATTAAGGAGTAGTGATCATGAAAGGAAAACATTTCATGGTAAGTTATTTTTGTTGTCATCACAGGGAGCATGTTAAAAGAGGAATTACCCTAGGTTGAAAGAGTGTGTCAATGTGACGAGTGAATGTGAAGTAACATTTTTGTCATTTGTAGAATCATTTGAGGGTAATAATATTAGCAGTGACGAAAAACAACAAATGGAGGAAATTACATTTGTATTGGATAGTGGAGCAACTTGTCATTTATTAAAGTGTTTCTGACCACATGGATGTAAACATAGACATAAAGTGTGACTAAACTGTGGAGGTGCTGAAAGGTACTATACTAGGAACTTTACCTACCATTTCTGAAGATGATGTCAGGATCAGTTTTAAAGAGGTGTTAATTTGTGATAATCTGGCATACAATGTACTTTCTTGTCAGAAAATTAGAACAGTGTTACACTATAATTTTTGGAAATAGTGTGAAAGTTATGTTGGACAATTAACTAGTGCTCACACGATAGTTATGTGGGAAGCTGTACATAGTTAATATGTATTACCTACCTGGATGTGTCAAATTTTCAGCTACAATAAAAAATGTTGAGTGTGACTTATGGCATTGTAGGATGGGTCATGACTCACAATATTGTCCTTTGAAATTGTGCGACATCTGTTTAAAAGGTCAATAGAGCAAATTGCTGTTCTTGAAGACAATCCGTGAAGATCTAAAGGCAAGGAGAATGTTACATTTAGAGTCTACTGTAGTATGTGGATAAATAAACTCTAAACATGATGGAAAGAGCTGTTTTGTTAGCTTTATAGATAATTACAGTCATTTTGCAGTAGATTTCTGATTGCATGTAAGTATGAAATTTTTGCCAAATTTAAACAATTTGTAGCTATGGTTTAGGCAAAATATAGCAGGAAAATTAATATTCTTCTGTGTGATCAAGGAGGCGAGTATATTTCCAAAAAATTGAAAGAGTTCTGTGTTGACAAGGGTATTACTGCACAGTTCTCCATGGCAATAAATCCTTTACAAAATGATGTTGCAGAGAAGTTCAATAGAACAACTATAGAAAAAGACAAATGTTTACTATTTGAATCTGACCTTGACAAGGAAATGTGGGGTGACTCAGTGTTACCCTCTGTGTTTTTGTAAAATAGGACTGGAACTATTGCTGTGCCAAACAGTGTTACTCCAACTGAGGGTTTTTGTAGTCAGAGGCCAAATTTGACCAAAATGAAAATGTTTAGTTTCCCTCTTATAATTAGGTACAAAAATATAATATAAAAAGGAAATTGGTTTCTTATTCAGAAAGAACATTTATGGTAAAGGTTTTGTTCCAATGACTACAGGCTTTGGGATCCTAAGTCACTGACAATTGTTCTATCTCAAAACGTAATTTTTTGTGAACATTGAAACAAGAGAAAACTTTGATACAGAAAGTAAACAGGTGGTTGATGTGTAAGAAACTGTGCAAGACAATCACAATCCTCAGTCTTGGAAGAATGCACATTTACCCACTAGTGCATAGACATCTTCATCTACTAGTGAGAAGGCATCTTTTTATATCCACTAGTGAAAAGTTACCTTCACCCATGAATGCAAGTTAGGTACATCGGGAATCAAGAGTAAAAGAATGCCAAAATACTTATTGGATTATGATGTTGATTTCATGTTAGCATTGTTTGCAGGAAACAAAACTGATGTGCCAAGGACTTATGAAGAAGCAGTAGAAGAGGAAGACTGGAGAACTGCAATAAAGGAAGAATTTACTACTCTCGAATGTTATATCACATTCGAATAAGTGTATCTCCCTCAAAATGCTGAACCAATAGACTTTCGTTGGGTTTTTACTGAAAAAGTGGTCAATGGTGTTCCACATAAGAAAGCGCATCTCATGGCTCGTAGCAACCTTCGCTTGATGAAGAAGTTTTAGCTCCTGTTGCTTGAATGGCAACACTGAAAGTTTTGCTCTCGGTAGCATCTGAAAATAACCTGCACTTGGCAACAACTTAATGTCAAAGTTGCATCCCTAAATAGTCCACTTCAAGAACCAGTATACACGAAGCCACAAAAAAGGTACGCTGTGTAAAGAAGGAAAGGTAGGTATGTTGAATAAAGCACTGTACGGACTGAGGCAAATTCTAAAATGCTGGAATGACTACAATGATGTAGTTTTAACCAAAGAAAAAGTTTGATCGAAAGTAGATCCTTGCTTGTGCTATAATGGTTATACATATACAGTATTCTTATTTGGATTGATGATTGGTTTTTATGTCTAAATCCAAAGCTGATTTGGATAAAATCAAAATCCAGTTAATTCCTCAGTTTGATATGTAAGTACTAGGTTCCGAAGAGTTTCTGTTCTTAGGTATAGAAATTGTGAAATACTTTGTTGGTCTGTTATTGTTAGTAAAAATGCTTTGATAAGAAAAAATCTGAGTAATTTCAGTATGACTAACTGTAAGCACAGTAAAACACCCATGAAACTTAAATTAAATTTGGAAAAAAGGGATTAAAATTCTGATAATAGGTTACCATGTAAATAACTGATGGGCAGTTTGAAGTATGTAATGTTAGGGTCTAGACCAGACTTAAACTTTTCAGCAGGGGCCGGCACTGAAACTTAACTGGATAGGAAAATTATGCATCCGGAAATAATTTCTGTCCTGGCGAAGCTGAACTGGAAAAGGGTAAAAGCTGTTGACACATACTGAAATTCATAATTGTGTATCAGTTCAGATTTAGGTCCGCAGTTAAAAGCAATCCAGTTGCAGACAAATCTGAGCTGGAATTGAATGAAAGAGTTTGAAAGGCACTTCAGCCGAACAAAAAACTCCACACATAATTAAATTTCAGTTTAAGTCCGTACTGATACTTTGGTAGTGGCCTTTCATTTCTGAACTGGAATTGAACAGGAACAATTGAAAGGCTTCCACGTCAGAATCCACACGCAGTTAAATTTCACTTCTGGTCAGGACTGAAATAGTTATATTCTCCCCTACATTTCATAACCCTAATTGAACAGAAACCATTGAAAAACTTCCACTCTGGACCAAATATCTCATGAGCACTTAAATTTCATTTCTGGTCTAGACTGTAATAGTTATTTTCTTCCATACATTTCTGATCTGGATTTAAATAGAAAAATTTGAAAGTTTTTAATGCCAAACTAGGAACCCAATACCTAGTTTAATTTCAGTTTGAGTCTGGACTGATATTTATATAGTGAATCTCGCATTACCGAATTGGAATCGAACAGAAACATTCGAAAGACGTTTCCGCTGAACTAAATATTTAACAAGTATTTTAATGTCAGTTTTAGTCCAGACATTAACTATTGTAGATGGCTCCACATTTGTGAACTGAAATAGAATATGAACATTCAGACGTTATTGCTGCTGGACTAGAATTTCAAATCATAGTTTATTTATGTTTCGAGTCTGGACTTAAACTTGTACAGTCATCGTGTTTTAAACACCATGATTTAAGTAAAATGTAAAAATTATTTCCTCTGGATCAGAAACTCTACAAATAAATTCATTTCCGTTTCATTCAGAACTTAGACTTGTATGGTCCCTCCCTTAATTCCAAAATTGAATTGAATTTTTTATTATTTAAAGGCATTTACTGTTGAATCACTCAGGTAACTAATTTTTTGTTCGAGTTAATGCTGACACTTGTATATTTTTTCCAAACTGAAAAATAAGTTTCAGTTAGGATATAGTTTATACAAGCACTATAAGGTACTATAATCTGTGGTTGTTGCATAAGAATTTAAAATATTTAATATGCTCTACACACCAGCTGCTAGTGAGAAGCAAGAAGACGAACGATTCAGCAGTGACTAACTCCAGTGTTGCCAAGCGGACAACGGAACAATTGAATGGGTGATACAGTTCTGCCTTTATGTTTAATTTGTCTTGAACCTGACATTACACTTGCATCATTCAAAACATGTGACTACATGAAATTGCTTGTTATGAAGTTTTCACAACCAAACTTGAATAAAATTAAATCATCATGCCAATGCTGTTAAGTATGATTATTTAATAATGAGCTCATAAAAATTGTATTTGTTAGAGGAGAAATGTATTTTACTACTGACTTACTAATACGCACAGTACTTCTCAGCATAATATCACGACTAAAAGTCATTTTATCCCCAGTCTTCCCTTCTCCGTGCTTTTTCTTTCAAATAAATATTATTAGTTCGTTTCTGTGATTTGTGAAATTTCACTGAGTATGATAGCCTGTAATAATAATGATGCCCTGTCGTAATTTCCTCTTTGCCTACATTTTATATTTGTGACTTGAAATGTAAGGACATTTCTGTACAAATGTTGTTTTTGAACATGAAAAGGTACAGCACATTTACTAGAATCAATTGAATTTCTCAAAGGTGGCATAAAATAAGCTATGCTAGAAAACAGTTTTAAATACGAAGCTATTGATATCAGTTACATGTTATTCTGTAAAAAAATCTTGATTTGGTAGTACAGTAAACCCTCGTTTTATCGGACCTCCATTCAGCGGACTTCGGATTTAACGGACAAAATCTGGTGATACAAAATTATTCCACTGTCGGGTCTACTTGTCACATGCAGCACAAGACCTACCTGGTTAATGTGCTTTGGTAAGTGACATCAGGCGCGCGCACAGATAGCTGCGTAAGACGGTAGACAGAGCTATTTTTAAACGTGCATCGGGGTACGTGCCGTGTCCGGTCAAGAATGATTGTCTACCTGAATTTTTTTTACTGAACTGTAAGATCAACAGCGCAAGACCTACCTGGTTATTGTGCTTTGGTGAGCGACATCAGGCGCGTGCACAGATAGCCGCGTAAAGAGCTAATCAATCTCTCATCAGTGTTTTGACATGTCCGGACAAGAACGACTGTCGTGTCTATTTGAGTTTTTAACGCTGTTGATGTACGCGATAAAGATTATGCGTTTTTTAAAATGAAAAAGTGTCTGCAACAGGACTGAAGAGAAATACACCCTAGAGTAACTTTGAAGTCGAGCAAAAAATTTGAACTAATATAAAAGATAGAAGGCCGGTGTTTCGGTAGCAAAGTTGTGTGATGATTATGGTGTCAAGAAACAAACCGAGTCGAACATTGGTAAAGCAAAAAACTAGTTAAATAGTTATGTGTTGAAATATGATGAACAAAAAAAATGGCACTGTTGGACCCAGGAAACACGTTAAACTTGCTAACGCATCTGCTTCACACGACGAGGCAATGTATGTTCAACAACGCTTGTGCAGTGTAAATGTGGGAAGTGTAGAGAGATAAAATCTGCTGCGGACAAACTAGCGCAACACATGCCTTTCTCACGCTCAGCATTTCCGTCCCTTTCCCTTCAGAAATTCTCAAGGTCGGCGGCTAGATTATTATCTCACAGACACGGTATACGATACTGCATCGCGATGCAAACAGCTGTAGTTTAGATGGACATTTTTTATTTGTTATATATTTCGTAAATGAACACTTTACTGTGAAATACAAAGCTGTAGCTCAAGTTCATGTGTCACATGTTACCACGCAACGTAACATGAAACGAAGCTGATAGCTTGCCGCCTCCTGTCCCTCTCCTTCTACTCTTCCCCCGCCCAACACCCTTGGTTATCTTAATGAGCGGACAAAGGCATGTGCTTATCTTTCTACTTCCGCCAGTCAGCACAAACCTTCCCCCTCACCTACTTCCAGCGATTTGACCACAACAAACACGGTGAGTTACTACGCGTATCACACTGCTATAAATCTATCTGCTTGTCTATTTTCGTGTGCCGATTTTGGTACTTCGCGATTTACCGGACATCTGATTTACCGGACCACACCTCCCCCCAAATAGTCCGGTAAAACGAGGGTTTACTGTATTAAGTTTTAATGTAATGCTAACCTTTAACATTGCTCTGAATAAATATTTGTTTGTGTTACTACACTGTACTATATTTCAACTTGGCTATCACAAGGTATGTCATACCGGGTACCATACTAAATATCACAATGTACGTAGTTGTACAAGTAAGGACAACATTTACAATGTAACACTTGCACAACTACCAAGTATGTCACATCCTAACAGACCAGTTCCTGCAGTCTGATAGGAATCATCGATGCCAGCTTACAATAACTGCCTGTTTGCTGCCTCCTTGAACACGCTTCGTACAAGCTTGTAAAAGATCAAATAAACTAATAGATACCGTAAAATATCCCTTTTAAGGAAAATAACTAAATATTTTATCTGTAGGTAAGGTACATCTGCTTTAGGTATCTTGTACAGCGAGGTCATTTATAGACCACATGAAAAGTAATTCTTTGCCTTTGAGGCTACAATTATATTGATGTAAAAGTTTTATGTCCGATATGACAGTGGGGACAGTTAGCCTGCTATTGTTCTTGGCAGTGTGTCACCGGTTGGGGGGAGGGCATGAGGTGAGAGGGTTTTACAGCCCTTTTTTCATAGAGGTCTTAAGAGCCGATGTGGGGGGGGGGACCACATTAAGAACATCTACTTATGTTTGTGTTGCGATGTTCGCGATATCAACAAATCTCAACTATTTGGAAAATTAATTTAAGATTGAGTTGATTAGCATTATAACACTTTTTATGTACACAAATGTGTATAAATGTATAGGAACACTGATGTTTAAACCAGAAAAGGAGGGTAAAAAGAAATTTTTGTGAGAATTTCCATGAAGAAACTTAGTAGGAAACTTTCAATGTTCTCATTATTTTCACAAATAACAGTTTGGAGGATAAATTTTTTCCTAACAATATACAATATAAATGTATAGTACTAAATAGAAAAGTGATTGTATTGTATTAGTTGTCAGGCTGGCGATTGTTCACACCAAAACCATGCTCTGACCGGCAGGAAATAGTTTAAAATACAATGCATTAAGGAAATTTCAAAGTAATTCACGGTAAATGCCACATTAGTCTCATTTCGCTACTCTGTGATCTTAGTAACGTTAATTCTGTTCCAATGCCACTGTCAATCACTGAAGGCCATTGATAGTTTTTTCTCATTATCTTGGATAATGCACTGTGAAAGGCCTAGATCATTACTCAGACTGCTGAACTTACTCGAGCTCTGGACGGTATGAAGTGCCAAGAAAACGGACATCGGGGCAAGATCCAAAACGTATGCTCTCTAAAAATTGCTATAAAATTTTGAATAATTGTCGTATTACCACAGAATACATCTACTATATAATTTAACTTGCAGAATAGTAGTTAAGAATGTTTTCGAAGAATAGCCGATTGAAAAGTAAAATTGAAACCTAATGGAAGTTTTTGATATTCACATACAAGTTATCTTTTATTTACGTGGTCATCATTGCCAATCATTCCTAAGCACTCAAACCACTAATACTGATAAAATATTTACAGACTGATGCTGTTCTGTTATAGCTGATGAAAACAGAAGATTGTCTTCAAACTGTTATGTCTATATATGCTATAAGATAAAAGTTACAATTGTGGTTGGGCTCAATAAACTTCAAGTCCTACTGCACCCAATATGATTACATGATTAAAATCCAAAACATTAATAAAATTTACCAGGACTCCCATTCAATTAAACAGTAGATGTACAATTGGTGACATGTTGACAGATACTTCCATAGTGTTTACCATCCAGAACAGTACTAGCAACATTTGAAATGAAGATTGGTCGGCTGTTAACAACAAGGTCATGTAGAACAGGGGTGAATGAGATGATAAACATTCATCAGCGCAGGAATAATGGGAGGGGGAAATGGATGACCAACGGCATCGACCGGTAACATTTGCGCTAGTGAAAACCCGAATCGACACCACCGGGAATTGAATGCAGATAAACTTGGTGAGAGGCCAGCATCCTAGAGGTGCCAACCACGGTCACCTTGCTGCATTTGAAACCTGAAAATTTCCCGCTGCTGGTTTGCCATCTGTAAAAATAAAAATAATGTGAACTTCAACTTAGCTTAGAACATTATCGTCTTCAGGGCCTCACCTACCAAAGAACAAATAGTAGCATCAACGTACCGTGGTAATGTATATACTTCAGAATAATTTGCACTGTTATTTAAAAAATAAGTTTTTATATCGTCCTTGCTAACTTTGGTTGATGTAACGTAACGTTACATGCAACTAAGAAACTCATTTAAATCTGAGTAAACAATAAAGACACTGATCGCAGTAATTTTAACAGTTTCCCATATTTAAACCACCACCATCTATTGTTTTAGTCATTCAGTATGAATAGGATTTCTCTTAACTTTTTTACTAGCAGTGTCTATCCATAAAAAAAATAATTTATATGGCAAATGTTTGAGGATAATGCGGAATAAATAGGCATTAAAATTGTATTGGTTTGAGTCAGAATGTTCCTCAGATTTATGATTTTTATCACTTGGAAAAAAAGAACCACATAAATAATAGTGGCCGGACTGTCTGAACAGTTGTACTTACCAGTGATGGAAAGTACTGGTTATCAACAATACATGAAATACTTTGCACTATTGTTTTTCCATATTTATCTCTGCATCGGTCTTGAGGCCTAAGAGTATGTCTGCATCTTTCGTCGCTACATGTTTGATTTATATTTATTTATTGGATATTTTACTATTCCTCAAACAGCTCAAGGCCTTGGTAGTAGTACAAGGTAAAGAACTAACTAAAAATCTGAAATACAAAATCGGATTGGCCTGACCAGGAATCAAACCTTCCAAAAGTGAGATGAATGTTTTACGACTATACCATTTCGCTAACTTATTGTTAGAGGTGTGGTACTCCATAACTTAACCTGACATAATATTACCAACTCTTGTGTAATAGGTTACTGTGTATGCAGTGGTAGCACTTAGCATCATATTATGTTTTACATAGTTGTATAGTAATTCTAACATGTTTCATTGCTTACATTTTGTCTTAGCTAAGACGAACAACAAATAATGTTGAAACTTATGTTTTTTAATGTTAATTTAACAGATTGAGAAGAAATTTATGGCTCCATATAAAATACCATCAAATAAATGGGATTAAATTATTTCTTAAGAATGTACGTATATAGAGACAACTTCAGTTTTTGTGTATACATTCCCGTGCACTCAGGTCGTGTTGTTTTTATGGGGAAAATACATACATTCTGAACTATGAGACATTCCTCCCATGTGCAAAAGTCATGCAAGAGATAGATTTAATATTGTTGTTAGCTGTGATATACATATGCCAGAACAATCAGTGCAGAGCTGAAAGCAGGTCTTAGACTCCCTGTGACAGACATAGCGGCCGCAGGTAACTGTTAGATGGTGCAGTACTTGTTGGCTGGGGAATGCAGCAGCGTTTCTGTCACTACACAATAGTAATATTTTAGTGTAATATAATGCCGTGACCTTGCAATGCTTAAATATACTCACAGGGCTGTATGAACAGATCACAAAACTTTCCTGCAACATATTTTATGTAATATGTCAAAGAAGAATTCTATTTAATTTTATTAAAAGTAATGGATATATGGTTACCTATGAGATATTGATGGTGTTAGGGTGTCATCAACAAATCATGAATTTTCAATAAGTAATAAAAACATGATAAAAAGTCAGTTTTCGTTGTATTGCTTATGTTTGTACTACCAAAAAATCTTTTTGTTAGTTTACAAAAGTTCATTTCAGTATTAATGATAATTCTTACATTAGTTACAATGTAACAGAACAAAAACACATTTTTTGTGTTGATAGCGCACTTTTCACACACTTAAATTTTTACCTTCTCATACAGATGCCCAATTTACAGTTGATAACGCCTTTCTTGCAGATAGGGTTTCACATATAAACAAATAAAATCGTAGTCATAATTTAACTCAAATCAAAATCAAGATGTATGCTGACAAAGGAACCAATATTGGAATTGTGGTTGTTATGTTAACACCGCCCTGCAAATAATAGAAGTAGAACGAAAGACTTAAAACTGTGACACGTTTCATGTGTATAAATTTTTACAAGAAGACAAACAACTTATATGTGTCATGCATTTCGCAAACAAATAAAATTATACAATTTTACTACACAAGAAAATACAATGTATAAGTGTGATGAATTTCACAAAAATAAAACTGAACATTGTTCCTTCACAATACAGTCTGTTTTTTGACATAGTTTATTGGGAGTAATCACTCACTGACACTGTCTTCTTCAACGGTTTCTGGTAATGTGTCTCTAGCAGTTGATTTGTACGGCAAGCACTGATATTCTTTGACACCTTGAAGGAATAACCCCTTTATACAAAAAGTCCTGTAAGGTCCTTGTATTTCTCTGCAGGTATAGACAGTTGTGAATTATGTATCTGAATGGGCATTGTATGCCGACTAGGCTGCCTTGGTCATCCTCTAGTTTGCATTATACCCACACAGCATGTTTTTCTGTTGCATGAGCCATGGAATATTGAACAACCATGGCATTACTTGTGTTGTTGAAACTGGTTCTTTTGATGTCCTTTAAGACTACTTGGACCCATCCATTCATGTTGTGTTGAGGAAATGTGTTTGAATCCAAACTCAAAATGTCTTTGTGATTTTTGACCTCAATGTGATAAGGTCTTGGCCTCAATTGTGCATTTTCAATCTAGGTAGCCCATTCAGATGGAGCCCATAAAATCTTATTTCCTACTGCCTTTTTTATTGTGGCATGCACAGAAACAGAAGCAGGTAAGTGATGCTCACATCCTTTGTGTTTACAGAATTAAAAAAAAAGGCTAATCATTGAAAGTATTGCCAGATTTTTATTCTGACCAGCATAGTTGTCACAATACAGACTAATATTGATGATGTCAACCTCTTTAATATACTTTCCTTATGTAACCATAAAGGAAAGTAGATATTTCATTTCCTCCACGTTACCAAATACTCTCACCCCACATATAACAGTATATAACATTGGTTTTGCTGTCATATATTGTGAAATTACAGTACACATTTTTTCTTTAATAGTACAACAGTTGATTTTCTCCATTTGATGTATTTAGTACCTTGTGCAGATCGAAAGAAGAACATGGAAACCCATTAACACCACTGGCATCCTGATTGGAACTGAAAGCTTCATTTACATGCAGTAGTTTGAGCTTTGTATTTTGAAATCTCATTTGCATTAAGTTATCTAGTACATTTTATTTGTACCTTGGGCACAGGAAACATTTATCTTTCTTCGGAACATTAATGCAAAGGTTGTATTTACATTTCCAAAAATGGATGGTTTGTTATTTTTCCAGCAGTATTTCACATAAAGCTGATAATTGTTTTCCAGGCTTTTGAATTCCATTGGTACTATAATTTCTACAGTAGTGGGACGGAACCGTCTGTAATCTTTTGATGAAATTTTCAACTTCACTGCTTACAATGTGAGGGGTTTTATTTACGGAAGCTTGTTGTCCTCTTTTGTCTTGTTTAGGTGTGTCAATTGTTGTCCCAGGTGTAGCAAAGTAGTTTCTCAGAAATGTCAGGTGTCTTCGTTAAAAACTAATGACATATAGTTTGAAGCTCATTGATGACCACAAAATATTCCTTAGTACAGTGAACCCTCGATAACTCGGACTAAAAGGGGGGAGAAGCTGTACGAGTTACGATTTGTCTGTGTTATCGAGGGGCGTCCGGGGAGGAATGGTAATCAGTCATTTATCACAAGAAACGTGAGGAAATCAGTACGTTTATCATTTCTACAAGCAAAAGAGGCGGCAATATATACTGCTTTGTACGTATCAATTTACAGGAGGGGATAGTGGGGAAATTATCACTGTAACGTGGAGAACTATAAAAGAAAGAATGTCGAACAACCTGGGCCGGCTGGTTCTTTTTTATTTATTTTTTATGCTACTTCTGGCTGATCTTTTTTTTATCTGTGCTAGAAGCTGGCACCAAGGCACCCTTCTACCACATAAAAGTTCACACCTTCTCTCGTCTGGCTGACGACAGTCTATGTGCGTGCGTGTGTGTGAGAGAGATAAACTAGAGTGGTAGAGCGTGAGCGGAAGTATTCAAGGTCAACTGGTACAGTCTCAACAGTAATAAAAACACTGCACATGACCACACACAACTCACGAGATGTTTACGTTAAAAATTGCTCAACATCAGCATGCCACAGTGTCTGCAGCCAGCTGCTAGTTTCCTACGAGAAATTGTTTTTTTTCCAGGGTCTCTTTGCTAGAGTACGAGGCCAGGAGCAACGTAAATCTCTGTCTATCTTTCCTCCTTTTTTTTTGTTCAGTTGAAGTCTACGGCCGTGGTTGAAGTGATTATGTGTGTTTGTAGGCCTCCCTTCATACTATCTTATCTTGGCTGCATCGTCATAGATCAGTGACGTCTTTACACACACTTTAGACTTAAAATAAATTTTACAGATACCATAAACATTAACGGGAACTCAATAAAAGCCCATTCGTTTTAACCATTTAACTTTTTCAAAAGTGAGGCCCTCTGGAGAGTGTGGCCCGCGGCAAAAGCCCCTTTCTGCCCCCCTTTTTTTTAAGTTATTAAGCCCTGTTTTTTTTCGATATCGCGCCGACCTCTAGCGTAGTGGATTAGGCACCAGTTTACGGTGCGAGAGGCCCTGGGTTCGAATCCTTGCTCGGGCATAGATGTTGTGTTGTTCTTTCACCTCACTTCACCCTCATCAACTGGTAAGACGTCGTTACATGGCCGTAAAACCCTCTCACCACCTTGCCTACAGTTCAATGCAAACCAATGGCTTTTAATTTTTTTTATTAATGTCCGGAACAAATTGTTTTGCAATCTTGAATTTATCGCACGTACCGGAACAAAATAAATTTTTCTTTAGATGCCATTGTGACCTGTAGTTACCATCCAATTCACCAGCATCACACTGAAATGTTTATTTATGATGCACGTACGTATATGGTTCGCGCAGTGAAGAGGGAGGAAAGATAAAGAAGGTAGGTCTGCCTGCTGAGTTGCATCTCCACTCGCGCGCCTCGCTAGCAACATTTAACCACACGGAACTTGCCAGATATTTTACGGTGGGATTATTAAAGGCTACGTAGCGATGAGCAACTGCTTTTAAAGCTTAATACTGTGTTTAGATAAAACGTGATGGATTTAAATGAGGCAGACACAATTTTCTTATGATTTTTTGACAAAAAATGTATTTAATTAAAATTAATTTTGTTTTTTGAAATTCTGTCCGAGTTATCCGAAGCCCGGCACATCGAGGTCCGAGTTATCGAGGGTTCACTGTACTTATTTGGTTTGTAGGAGTATTTGTCGAACGCCTCTTTTTAGGTATGGATGTAATATAATTTATCAATCTGTCTTTGTCTGTGTGGATCACCTTAACCCCAGAATTCATTGAAAAACAACACTCTGTTTTCCTCTGATACACATGTACAACATCCATTTGGGCAACGTTTCCCAAGACATGGGCTTGGTTGTACACACTTTGCATGTTTTGCCTTTCCTTTGTAACCAACGTAAAACTTTCCACAGTTCTTTACTTTTTTTTCTGTCTGCCCTGCTGAATTTCTTCTTCCTTTTCCTTCTTCCAGACTCCACTTTTCCTTCCTCATTTGCAACAGTGCTGGCATTTGGGTGTGCCATCTTATTGTTTCCACTAGAACAACTGCTGTCACTTAGTACAACATCTGGATCATTGACACAGTTACTCTCGCTATTGAAAGAATAAAGTGATTTCAGTGTATGTTTTTGTAGTATACTAATATTAGGGATTTCTGCTTGTGAAATATATGATGTAATAGTGTTCGTAAGTTTATCACAGGTTTCATGAGTGAGATCATTATTTGTGACATAGTTATGTCTGTGTGGTTAATGTCTACATGAACAATATGTCTTTCCCCGAAACCACCTTGTTTCCTAACACTGTTCGGAATACCATTACTGTCTGGCTGTGGTTGATGCAAGTAGGTAGATACATTGTTAATAGAAACATCTGTCTGTTTACTTCCCTAACTGTGCTTGCTTCTCTTTGCAACACTTTTCCACTATACACACAGTCAGTGTTGGTCACGGTATTTAATTCAGAAGGTTCTGATGAATAGGTTACGCTATTTACAAGTGAACGGAATACAGCATCAAAATTGGTTTCTGCATTTTAATTCAAACATGTATCATAACCTACAATATTCCTATCATCAACATGTGTTTACACCAGCAGATGTATCATTGCATTGGCCACTAGAACTGTTAAAGTTACTTAGTTTTTTAGAAGCTTTTGTAGTACCAACAAGTCCAGATATGCTTGGACATTTATTATTTTCTATCTTACTTGCATAACCAAGTACACCGGGTGTGTTGCCTAGCATCATATCCTAATTTGTCTGCATTATTAAAGTTCACTTTTTGATTTCATAGTTCAATTAGTTTTGTTGCTCGTAACATCATATTCAGTCATTGGTTAACAATCACACACAAAGGCTTCCAGATAAAACATCCTCAAAAAGAAGTTTACTACAACATAGTTACAACATTACAATCATTCACATGAAACAATGCCATGGTCGTAATCCATAGATGAAACTATAGACAAAGAACACAACCTTTTTTACTGAAAGGTATGTTGCTGTAGTTACTTTATTTACCAGAATAGAGCAGCATTGTGAATTGACTCACATTGTCAAGGCCCCAACATTCTTTGGTGGTGTTTTGTGACAATAGTGCCCTTTTTACACGTCAGGTTCTAGAAAAACCCTTTTGATAACACCCCTTTGTGTTGCATTTACAACAATACTATGTCTTATTTGGTAGTGCTGTTGATAGAGTTCAATGCAGCACATTCCCCTTAGAATTATGATGTAAGGATCACAAATCCTCACTTTTGTTGAGTACGCTCTTCTTGCGAAACACCATCGATATGAAAGGTGAAGCCAGAATAGGGGATTCTTGAAAATAATTTAATGTATACTGATCTACATTTTGCTTATTTTCGCTTACAGTAGCAACATTTTTCAAACTAAAGAATTATTGTGGACATACACTATTGCAGCAAATGGTGTCTCACAGAAAACCAGAGAATGTTCACAGACAACTGACAAGTTAACAAATAAAACTACTTTGTTTGCAACTGACAAACATAGATACAAATGTACAATTCCTCAAAGAATTCACTCAGTCATTCAGTTCAGTTGTCTGTTTGTCTGTGTGTATTCTCTGGTTTTCTCTGATACACCATTCGCTGCAATGACGTACATCCACAATACTTATTTAGTTTGTAACTTGCCCCAATGCAAGAATCATTAAAAAAATAACAGTTGTTACATTTTGTTAAATCACGGTTACTACAAGAGAAGTATATGAAGTAAATTATTATTTTCAATTTCTCTTGAGATACTTATGTATGGGAAGGGTATGCAATGGTAGGGCATCATACTCCAGATTTGACAGACTGTGGAGCTGTAATGTCTACCTAACACTGAGGAATGGAATGAGAGCAGGACCTTACAATGGAGAAGCGATGGAATGCACAGTGTGGGGAAAGCAGAAGTGCGCGAGCAGATCCGCCAGCCAATGGAATTTCTGCTACGTTACCCAGATGCGACAAACCTGGAACGACACTGCCGGTAATCGACCCTGGATCACCATGGTGGGAGGCAAATTGTCTGACCACTATAACGCCATAGCCATAGATGCATATAAAAGATTATTAGTAGGCTTTAGTTCAATTGTAACACAGAAATCTGCCAACCTTACTAACGTTACCAGCCAAGGCCAATGACACAGCATAAGTTCACAAGACTGTCTTGGTATTCACCTGACTGCGCTCACTACTGTACTAGATGAATGGAGCATAAGCATAAAATTTTAAATGGCTGTCACATCAAATGAATACAAAACAGTTGTCTAAGTAAGAGAGGCAAATAATAAAATGTGGTTTCGGAAATAGTCAAATTGTATTTCATTTTTGCTCAGTAAGATTTTTGCTCTGAAAACTAAACTAGTGTTCTTAAAAAAAAAAAAAAATAAAAAAATAAAATTAAAAAAATTAAAAAAAAAACAAGAATTAACGGGTTACGAATCTTGTACAGTTAGAAAAACTACTCTTAATATATTTCTGCTTCCACAGAACTGCTAATGAAAACATATCCCTTATTCTGGGTTCTGGCAGAAACTGAATATGAGCTTGAACTTGTTCACTTCGTGTGAATTAGTCTAATTGGAATGAAATGATCAGACAATAATGTCCTGTTCACAAGTGAACCTTAAAACATCAATTTTTTCGCTTAACTTTAAATCAAATCACTCACTCACTTTCAGTCCGGGCAGGAATAAAATATAAATATGAATTGTAAACCTCGAATAAATGAGACCAATTGGAATGGTTTAAGCCAGAAAAAAATCATATGTTAGAAGAGAACCTAATAGACTCTGCTTCGCATGGAATTAGAAATTATATCAAACATGTTTATTTTCATTCAAGCAATAAAGTAAAATTGGACTGGATCTGTTTTCCTCGGATAAATAAGTTGAACTGGAATGTTATAAGCCAGAAATGAATCACAGATCAGAAAGTAACCTAAAAGATTCCAATGTGAATGGGACTAGAAATGAAACTGATCACGTTTATATCCATTCAAGCAGTAATACAAAATTGGACTGGAACTGTTTGCCTACGATAAATTAGTCGAACTGGAATGAAATGAGTAAGTAATTAATTCCAGTTCACAAAGAACATTATACGTTCCAGTTCAGGCCAAAATATAACATTAAATTGAAATGTAAAACAAGGAACAATAAGACGAACTGAAACTAAGCAAGGAAGTAATGAAGAACAGATGAAAAAGGAACATTATAACATTTTGGTTGGTGTTGAACTGGAAATGAAATTATGTTGTTGTGAACTATAATTAAAAATTCATGAACTGAAACTAGGACTAGAGATAATTATTCAAAGTATGAGCCAGTCAATCATATTTCTGTTCATCATATACAGTTGTGAATTTGAATATTATGCACTTTGAAGTTGTCAAAGAGTATATTAGTGAAGAATTTAAGTGAATTCTGTGATGTAATTGTATACTAAGATAATCAGTCTGCAATTACAGTTGCTCAAACCTACAAAACTAAGGAATCCAAACATGTTTGTGTTAAGACCAAGTAAAAATAATATATGTTGAGTCACATGAGCAACTAGCTGATATAAGTCTTTGTCATCTGTGAAATTCCATTACTTTACAATTGAATCTTCTGAGCCATTGAGGTAGTTTGATTGTAGAATTTGGTACAATTTTTGGTGTTTGGTATGGTCTGTGACAATTCTATGCACATGGTTAGCACCATGTGTTGTATCTATGCTCTGTGTGTTTCGTGTTTTGTCAGTGCGTGGCTGACTGTGATATCAGGTGTGTTTTGTTGTGGGTCATGTACAACTCGCTGATGGGAGTACATAATAACAATTATTATATCCAGCACTTTTTATTCAAAACTCCGCACTGTTAATAGATAGTTTAAGTTTATCATGTTATCTGGGATTATAGGTGGGCATTTATAGGTTCTACCATTTTGGAAGATAGCAAGATATGAATAAATAGAGTACATCATATTTCAAAATGTGTATGATAGATTTTAACTTGTTGGGTTAATTTTCACCCACATTTAAGAAAGTACGCTTATTAGTTATGCTTGTAATTTATTACTTTCCTTACATCCAGTTTAATATGTTTTATTGACAGAAGTCCTTTAACTGTTTGTATTGCTTGTATCTAACGTTATTGAGGATGCTATTTTGATATGAGAAAAAAAAAACTTTTTTTTTTTTTTTTTTTTTAGTGTGATTTACCACACAGGCAAGTAGATCAAATGCAAATTGAGACATTTTACAAGGAGCATAATTTCATTGGATGGACAGAAACATCAGCTAAGGAGGGTCTTATGGTCAGTGATTCAATGAAGTAAGTATGATTAATATTGCTCTGTAGGTGTGTAAGTATTCTCTCTTAATCCTTTATGATTCATTATTTCAGAGTGAGTCTTAATTATACTGACACTTTTAAGAAGGTGATTCCTGACAAAATGTGATGAAAACATAGAGACTAATAGCCTAAAAGTTATTAAGGCACATACACACTTTTAAAGTAATAGGTTTGGGTATGCTTTGTGTACTTCAATAAGAAACTACATGATATTAAGCACAAATAATTTTGTATAAAAATTATGTGAACAAAGCTGTTTAAATCATTTGATTGCATTTTGTAAAATCTTCCCTCTAACATTATTAAAATCAGTAGAGGTGTAATTGTTCAGAAAGTGGACATAAATCACGATCATTTGTAATATGCTAGTTTTAACAGTGTACTGTGAAAATTCAGCTAATCTTTCAGCAGAAAATGGCAGTGTTACTCCATGAATTACATTGTGCAATGATAAATCTTCTTGCACTGTGTCCTAACTATATGCTCCTGCCAATAGATCTATGATTACATTTACCACCCTGGAATATACCTCAACTGAACTTCATTCTTGTGTAGCTTACGGCGAAGCCTTTTTTGTGTTTAACCCAATGTTATTGAGTTCCTTTTCCATGACTTCTACGACGTGCCGTGTGCATGTTGTTTACTTTTTCTGTTTGTTGGTAATTTTTTATCTGGCTATTGTTCTCTACCCTTTTGATTATTATTGCGATTTTAGGCGAATAAATCAAGGTCTTATCACTTTCTATAAGCTGATGATGCAATGAGTTCCTGACTCCCGCGGGCGTGGCTAATAATTGTACAGTCCCGTCAGTCTAGCGCGGCCGATACACTAAGTTGAAGTTGAGTTAGCAGCACCCCACCATCTGCTGTTGACACAGATTAAGTGGTCTTGTCAGCGGTCTGCTGCCCTGACCTTCGACGCCCAAACCCCCGAAGTACGGCGAGCAACGCTCGCGACCTCCTTCGCCAGCGGTCCGTCAAGATGTATCTCTCTCCACACTGGTCGAAAACCCACCACCAGTCCCGGTAATCCGGCCAATGGGAAGAGAGCACTCAGAAACTGCCCCGCCTACTGAAGCCAGCCCTGTAGTACACCATCGCCGCATTTATTTAATTCAATTTGCATATTTTGTTTCAAAACCTGGGCAATTCTCATTTGTTTACTTAACTTATATTACTTATTTAAATTAACAGATTACTCTAGCCAAAAGTCTAATTCATATTATTTTTCATTGTCTGTAAGCCTCATTGCTATAGGCTGCTGCATCACCCTCCCCCCTTTTGGTCAGAGTAATCCAGCGGAGGGGTGTGGGAAGAGTAATGGGCACGACGGTGCCAACGCTCCTGCGACACCACCTGCTATGCTGGCCTGAGGGAACAGCCCAGATTCTCACATCTTTCTCTTATTTAATCTCAACTCAATAAAAATCCTCGTAGCATATTTTGCATTGCAGATTCGAATTCCAATTTCGCAGATTACTCTAAATAAGAACATATTTTACTCAGTACCTTCCTACACCAATACCTGCACGTTACACTACTACCAAGAAAGCACGTGGTCCCTAAATTTTCGCATGTGGGAATTGTGCCGGACAATACCACTTGTCGGCAAGTTTTCTCTGGAATCTTCCGTTTCCCTCACACCTTCATTCCGGCACTGCTCCATATTCTCATGACATGTTATCCCACACCAGCGCTGAAGACCTAGATGTTAAGCACTGGCCAAAAACTCTTCACTTTTTCCAAATTATCGAATATTTTTACTGAAGATAAAATGACCAAGAGATCCTCTGCCTGAGATTAAATTCACTGTTTTTAGGCTGTTTGGACCATAAGCCACTACCTCACCCTCTTGAGTCAATGCAAAGCTGTATCTTAATTTAGACACATCCGCTTGAATAACATTGGGTTTACAAGGGTCAAAATTCACCAAAGTTGTTGCCCAAGCAGTGTTGGATTTTAGGGTATTAAAAGCTAGCTGATGAGCAGATGTCGATAGCCATAGAAAATTATTTTTCTGTAATTCTCTTAGAGGGGCAGCCAGCAATGAACAGTGAGAAACAAAATCTCTTACATAATTGAACATCCTTATTACTTGTTCAAGTTCTTTCTTTGATGTAACAGGTGCTACCTTAACTAATGATGTGATTCTGTCAGGGTCCTGGTACCTGCATATGTTACCTCAGTTTTCTTGCATTAGACATTGTGTTTGTTAAATTTTATGTAAGCAACCTTATCACTGGCCACAACTGTTTACAAAACTACATCATGTTCATGCTCTGTATCACCACTACCATAATATCACACAAATATACCTGAACATTAGGAATATGAGCAGAGATTTCCTCATTTCTTGCCTGACACTTCAGGGGTTGATATAAAACCAAATGGTAATCTAGGAAATGTGATAGAATCCATTACCTACATCTAACACAGAAAACCATATTTCATTCACAAGTTTTTCCTGTATTTCCACCAAAGAATGAGATGATGTTTATGCAGGATTACTCTGTTTACATCTGTTGGATTCAAGCATATTAGTCCTGAACCGTCCTGTTTTTCTACAACTACCATATTGTTAGTAATACTTTCTGGTCCCAACTGATTCCCAAGCTCTATTTTAGTCTTGTTACATGACAAAATTCAGGAATGATGGCGTCCATGACCCCCGACCAACATGCGACCAACTCGGTAAGTGTCACCCCGTCCTAAGGTGCATCCTCCATACAATATTATTATTATTATATTATTATTATTAATATTATAAGTTACACATAAGACTTCAACATTCCAAAACGTTCTTTCAGAAATAAAAATTCATTTTTTTGTGTTAACTATTTCACTAGTAATGCCCAAAACATATAATTCACATAATTTTCTGTAGTTTGAATCACTTTCATGCTACTGAGCCCAGCCTGTTATAGAAAGGTGCAATTTTTGGATAAAAAATCCATTAGGGGAACAGAAACAATATTATAAACTTTAAATATCGCTATACGTAACCATTTTTTAAACTATAGACTGCTAGGTTAGCGAGCATGCGAGTTTGCCTGAGTACATCCCATGTTTTCATGACACAACATGACAGCTTTAAAATTAAGTATATATTTTTAATAGGTACTTGCTGTTTAATTATTCAAAATGGCAAGAATTTATGTAGTACAGTGAACCCTCGATAACTCGGACCTCGATGTCCCGGACTTCGGATAACTAGGACAGAATTTTTAAAAAAATTTTAATAATTTTTAATTAATTATTTCTTGGTTAAAAAACATAAAAAATCGTTTCTGCTGGATTTAAATTCATCACATTATATTTTAGAACAGTATTAAACTTTATAACAAAGTCGTCCATCCCTATTTAGCCTTTAATAAACCCACAGTAAATATCTGGCAAGTTCCGTGTGGTAGAATGTTGCTAGCGAGGTGCTCGACACGCGAGTAAAGATGCAACGCAGCAGGCCGACCTCTCACTTCTTTATCTTTCCTCCCTCTTCGCCTTGCGAGCCAGGCACGCACGTGTGTCGTAAACAAACATTTCAGCATGGTGCTTCTGAAATGACAGTAACTACTGGTTACAATGACACATAAACGGAAAATTATTTTGTTCTGGTATGTACAATGAATTCAGAGTTGCAAAACAAACTATCCCGGACATTAAAAGAAGAATTAAAAATCATTGCTTTGCATAGCGATGTAGAAAAATTGGTGAGAAGGTTTTATGCCCCTTTAACAACCATGTTTTCAAGAGCCAATGTGGGTGGTGAAAGAACAACACAACATCCGTGCCTTAGCCGGACACGATGAGTCATTCTCGCTGGTTCATGATGCTTTGTTGATAATGTAACGGCGTCTGGAGAGTTGTAACATTTTAAGCGTGAATCGGATTTGTTTATAAACTACTTCACTGGAAATAATAGCGTACATGTAATGGACCGTAAAATATAAACGTCTTATGCGGGATAATTTTAAACAATTTTCATTGAGTGACACACATGAATGGATTAACAAGATTTTGTAATCTTAATTTTTCCATTGTTACTATACACTGACAAAATCTTTTTCTTTATTTTAGAAGAAATGGTCACGTTATGAACGGGTAAATATAGAAAAAAAAATGTAAATTTTTTATATTCTACACGAGAAAAATTTAGAAGGTAATTTTTTTTAAAAGTCCTTATAATGGCCGCACCCCATTTTTTGGGCCTAAAATTTGCTCAAAAATATGCGGCGATTACGCGAGTAAATACGGTAACTCTGTAGAACATGATTAAAATTTTATTGCTTTATAATATGACAATTTTTGTAAGAATAAAGCTGTAAATTGTGTGTTCTATGATTAAATTTACATACATAAATTTAAATTTTAAAATTAGTAGTGTTAAAATGTGTTCACATAATGTACAGTGTCCCAGAAGGATTGTTAATTACAGTACTGTTTTTATTCATGCATACTAGGAAAATTATTTTTATACCTTTGTAACTTTGAAGGAGGGTAGAGTAACTATCAGGCTAGCAGTTGGCTGCTGCCCCTACGCTGTGACATACGGACGTAAGGTATTTTTCAATGTAAACATCTTGTGTGAGATGCATACGTTCACGTGCGGCGTTTGTATTGCATGAGACTGTACCAGTTGACCTTGACTACTTCCGCTCGCAACCTCCCTAGCTTATCTCCAATGATCATTTCTTATCTCTCTCACACTGGAGGCACATTGGCTGTCGCCAGCTAGACGAAAACTTTTATGTGATAGAAGGGTGCCTGGTGCCAGCTTCTAGAACAGAGATATAAAAAAAAGATCAGCCAGAAGTAGCAGCATAAAAAAAAATAAAGATCTGACTGCACACATTGTTTGACATTCTTTTATAGTCCACGTTACGTTAATTTTCCCTCTGCATGGCGGCCCTCCCGTAACTTGATACAATATTTATGTACAAACAGTATTTATTGCAGCCTCTTTTGCTTGTAGAAATAATAGCGTACTAATTTTTTCGAGTTTCTTGTGATTATGACTGATTACCCCCACCTCCCCGGACACCCCTCAATAACACAGAGAAATCGTAACACGGACAGCTTCTTCCCCCTTTTAGTCCGAGTTATCGGGGGTTCACTGTACTTAAAAACTAATTCGTCTGCAGGAAAGGGAAAACAGCAAAGGCAAGTTTATTTCAAATTTTCAATGACCCCAAAACATGAATGTGGGCACAGACAACAAAAATGTCAGAATCTGGAATGAGTATTTTTAGCTGTATAGTTCATTGCATACTTATGGCAAATAAATATAATTTTATAACAACACACTGTGTCACACATAAACCAAGTAAGTATTGACTACAAATTTTAAAGATATTTAATTTGTGAATACCACAAAAAATGGAAAAGCCCATGTAATGCCTGATTCAAACTCAACAACCTCACACGTCATTACGTGACATCCCACAAGGCCATCGTGATTTAGGTTTCCAGTTTTTCGCTCCATGCAAATGCAGGGAGCCCCTAAATAAGGCCTGAATTCAGGTTGAACAGGACGGTTATTTCAAATAATTAATTTCAAAATTGAAGTAACAACAACAGCATCATAGTAATTTGATAACTGTAATTATGTGAAATAATTTGAATTAGTATAGATTGTGAATTTTTTTTAATTTACTAAATTTTTTTTTCTCCCAATGAGGTAATGAAAATGTATTGCTGGATTCTCACAGAATGATTAATCGTCAAAAAATTGTGTAATGCCTGGAATGAAGAGCGGAGAAACAGGAGTAGCCTGAGGAAAGCCCACAGTCGTACGACATCATCTAGGCACGATTCCTGCATGTCAAAATCCAAGTGCCTCCATATGGTGGCATATATAGCAAAGAAATCATTAACACTGAAGCGCAAAGTACTTTTACGAGATAAATTGGGTACTTCTACAGTGCTAAAGTTAACATTTATAAACATAATGCTGGAATTCAATATAGCACGACAGATGCAATATAAATAAAATAACTTGTCAGTAGCTAATCAGCATCGAGGCTCTCGCATCAATGTCACAGAAGCAGCAATGCTTATTGGCGCACTTAAAGTCGGGTCATACTGTGAAGACGTCCAGTCATTAGTGTGTGCACAAGCCAGGACATCTATATGTGTGCAGTGCTAAAGTGTAAAATTGTCGCATACTGTACACGTACACCAAATGTCGTACTCGCCAAGCATACGAGAAACACAAGATGAATCCTTGGAAAATGGGTGACTCCTTGGCCCACAACAGCAACCGAAAGTACTCTTCTTCTCGTTACATTGTAGCTTTACTCACCTTTTAACATATTTCTTGTAATTTATTTAGGTTGTAAAATTCTAATTTTTTTAGACGTGGTTAATTTGGGTTTCTGAAACCTATTTGCTGCTGTTTTTACCAAAAACTATGAAAAAGTACAAAAAAAATTTACTCATATCCTTGATTTATTCTCGAAAATCATTTCCTTCAGAGTTTCACAAATCTGTCACGCCATTACATTTTATGAAATCACTTGCTTTGGGCACTCAGGAACACGCAAGTTAAAGAATAGACCAAAAAAAGTCTTGAAGGAAACTGACGAAAATAAATTTAGCACTGATGATGTCCTCACGAAGATTATATAGTTCCCACATCTTAATAAGCAAAATAATAAAATACTGAGTAGTGAAAACCATACCCAAACACCCAAATGACCACACACACCAGCAGAAGAAAAAAATTTAGTAGAGTTCTTATCTGTCCGAAATAGGTTTGAAAGAAAAAAATGACCATGGGCGTTACCTGTGCACGTTAAAATGACACTCCCATTAATAAATCTCTACTTTTGCGGTTTACTTTACTACTTCATTATTTTTTGCCTTCTCACGACTACATGGACTGGTGTTATACCCTAGCTGCGTCTGGACGTTGCAAGTACCGGGAAACAACTCTTGATTTTTTGATTTTACAACAACCAGGATGGACGTATCGTACTGCACTGTCTGTGACTTGTCAGTTAATGACTCGAGTAAAGCTCTTCAGTGTGAAGCATTTTGTAATAAATGGTTCCACATTAACTGTGTTAATATTTTAGTAAAAGAATATGATGCAATTCGTAAATTGGTGAATGAGGTAAAATGGTTCTGTGATTACTGCAGCCTTGATTTTCATGTTAAGCTGTTAATACATGACTTGTTTAAATCGATACAGTGCGGGCTAGCTGGGTTGAATGATACAATGTGTGGTTATTTTAGTTATCAAAATGATAAATTGAACTCATTAGTGAACATGAAAGATGGCATGCGTGATAGGAGCGTATCTGTTGAAACTCCTAATCGTAATAGTGTACAAAATCAATCAAATGGCTCAACATGTGTAAATGTGGCGAATACTGCAAGTGTCTGCAAGGATGATGATCATAATCAAGTACATGATGTAGCTGTATTGGAAAATAATGACCAATTTTCAAAAAGCCAACTTTCAACAAATCACAAGAATACTGCAAGTGTCGGCAAGATTGTTGTCCAGAAGAATGCAGATGATGCAGTTGCACTGGATAACAGTGATAATAGTGGTATTTTCACAAACAGTAAACTCACAACAAATTGCAATAATGGTGAGGTAGAGGAGAAAAGTGGTACAGCCAACACAATCCTTAAACATTATTTTACATCAAATGAAGAAACACAGCGTAAGGTTAGACTTACTGCTAGCAAGAAAACAGCACTTAGTCAGAAGAATGTCATAGTCGGTACTGGCTCTAGTGGTAAGAGTAAAAACATAAAATCGGTGACTAAGCACATATGGTATTTTGTTTCAAGATTGGATCCATCGGTAACCAAACAAGATATGCTGGATTTTCTTCATGAAGAAAACTTTCAGGATATTCTCTGTGATGAGCTTACAACCAGGTATGATAGCTATAAATCTTTCAAAATTGGGTTTCTGTTAACAGATGAACAAAAAATACTTCACCCAAATTTCTGGCCTGTTGGTGTTCTGGTAAATAAATATGTCTTTCCACACTCATATACCAAAAATGAAGATTTTTTAGCGAGGAAGCAATTGAATCAAATGTGTGTGTAGAGTTGCCTGATATTTGAAATGGTCAGACTGATGTAATCCATGTACCTGTTATCAAAGTCTTACATTTAAATATTCAAAGTCTAAGAAATAAGGTTAATGAACTTGAGTTATTTTTAAGTCAAAATATACATGTTAAAATGTTATGTTTCTGTGAACATTGGCTTGCTGAAACTGAAATTGAGTTTTGTAAAATTTCTGGTTTTGTATTGGCTTCTAGTTTCTGTTGGATTAATCATCTACATGGTGAAGTTTGCATTTCTATTGCAGATGAATTTGTTTTTAGTAATTTTGATGTAAGTAGTTTGTCTGAGGATCTTAATTTTGAAATAACTTGTGTGGAGTTAACTAATATTAATGTTTTAATATTTTCCTTGTATAGAGCACCTGTAGGTGATATTCATAAATTTTTTAATAACTTGGAAATCTTATTCTCAATGATAGCTTGTCATAAGCCTATGTACAAGGTTTTTATATGTACTGATTGTTATATTTAACTCTAACTACAAGTATTACAACCATATCGCAAGATGACAACAACCATCTTGGCCCGCCATTGACGAAACACACTGTCGGCCGCGACCACCCTGGTCAAAACATAGCCTGCCGACCAACGAGCCATAACTGCTACTATAGTCATTTAACAGTCTAAAATCAACTAATCACAACACTCTCCCTTCCATTCTTGAACCGGTAACACTATAAGTTAAGTCTCTCTGGAGCTTTGACTAGTCTCTTTGGGTGCCTGCGTAGAGTTGCCCCCGGTACTTGTGTTGAAAAACCTCTGAAATCTTCATCACTGTCACTTGATCTGGCGAGGTTGGACTGACCATTCCCACCAGACGTATCCTTTTTGTAGCCTCTCATCACAGACGATCCTTGCTGCTCCAGCCCACTGGTCACCTCCTGCCCACAACCTCCTTTTTGGCTGACCGGATCACTCCATCTTGAAGTCGCCAGACTGGACCTTACCTGCGGTTGACTGCCCTGCTCTGCTCTGGGTGATCTCACCACTCCTGCTTCTGTCGTCTGTATTACTCCAGGACTTCTATGACGATACCCATACTCGTATTCACCCTATGTATCCGACTCTGAGGGTTCCGTGACTTCATATGGTCGGCGTGCACATACCTCATATTCTTACCCACCAGCACTTGGTACGTAACCACACTTACCACCTCTTTCACTTCTCCAGGAACCCAGGACATTTCTTCTCCCCGAACATTTTTCACCCACACCAGGTCCCCCATCGAAAAGCTTCAGCAAGGACAACCGGGTACGAGGTTGACGTAAGAGCAGTTCAGCTGGTGATTTTTTTGTCACAGAATGAGGAGTGTTCCTGTACGAAAAAAGAAACACATAAATTTTATGTTGCCAAGTACGGTTGCTCCTACATTCCTGGTCTTCTTTTAACTGACGCGTCAGCGCTAACTTGATAGTTTGGACTTGCCGTTCTGCTGCCCCGTTAGTCTGGGGATGATATGGTGGAATCTTAACATGTTTTACCCCATTTGCTGCCAAAAAATTACTGAATTCCTCCGACTGAAAGGGTGGACCATTGTCTGTTACAATTACTTCTGGTAACCCCAATGCTGCAAAAAGCTTTCGCAGTTTCCCTACTGTATGAAATGCAGTTGTGGTGTTCATCAGAAGTACCTCCAACCACTTGGAAAAGGCATCCACCACTATCAAGAACTTCTGTTTCTGATGTTCCGCGAAATCAAGATGCACCCTTTGCCACCTACGTGCTGGCCAATTCCAAGGCTGCAAGGATACTGGTTGCGCTGCATTTTGAGTTTTCTGACAAATGTCACACTGCTGTACCCTTTCCTCAATGTTTTTGTCCAATCTGGGCCACCAGACATAACTTCTGGCCAACATTTTCATGCTCGTAATTCCTGGATGTTCTTCATGTAGAAGCTGAAGAACCTCTTCTTGCAACTTCTCCGCAATCACCACTCTATTTCCCTAAACCAGACAGTCTTGTTCCAACGAGAGCTCAAGCTTCCTTGCCTCATATGGTTTTAACTCCTCGGACACTGTGTGTGACCAGCCCCGCAGCACTAGGTCTGCCACTTTAGCCAGAACCGGATCCCTCTGTGTTGCATCCGCAATGTCAGTTGCACTAATAGGAACACCCTGCAGTTGTACAAAGGAAAACACTGTTTCACCCCGACTCACGTTCTCACTTTCCCCCTCAGTCACTGGTGCCGGCAAACGTGACAATGCATCTGCATGGCAAATCTCCGAGCCTGATTTGTGTTTGACGTCATGTTGATAAGCCCCCAGCATTATTGCCCAACGCTGAATTCTGGCTGCTGCCATGACCGGGACACCTCTCTTGGTTTCAAATAGTGCAGTAAGTGCCTTGTGATCAGTTACCAACACGAATTTTCGCCCATACAGGTACTTATGAAATTTTTTTAATGCAAACACCAAATTTAGAGCCTCTCGTTCCACCTGGCTATAACCCGCCTCTGCTTTTGACAGCGTTTTGGATGCAAACGCTATTGGTCTTTCTTCTCCCGATGGCTTTTGATGTGCCAACACTGCTCCCACTCCGTAAGCACTAGCATCAGCTGTAACAATAAGTGGCAACTTTGGATCATACGGTACTAGAGCTGGACTGTTTAGCAACAACAACTTACTCTCCTCAAATGCATTTCCACATTCTTTTGTCCACTGCCACGTCCTATTGTTCTGTAGTAGCTGATACAGCGGTTGCAGAACTGTGGCTATGTTTGGAAGAAATTTACCATAGAACTGTAACATACCCAAATATGCACGCAGCTCTGTAATGTCTCTCGGGGCTGGAGCATCCTGAATGGCATTTACCTTGTCCCTTGTTGGCTGTATGCCCTCGCCTGATAGCCTGTGCCCCTAATATATTACACTCTTGCATAGCAGCTTACATTTCTCCTTCTTTATCCTGACTCCATAGGTTTTAAGTCTTTTTAAAACCTCTACTAGTTGAACTTGTGCCTCTGCCAAACTAGCACCTACCACTAAAATGTTGTCTAAATACACAAAAACTCCCCTTATACCCTTCAGTACCTGTTCCATTGTCTTTTGGAATATGCATGGGGCACTACAGAAACCAAAAGGCAATCGAGTGTAACGATATAGACCCTTATGAGTGTTGACAGTCAACAATGGCTGGCTCTGCTTACTTACTGGCAATTGGGTATAGGCTAAATGTAGATCAATTACTGAGAAAACTCTTGCCTCTGCCAGCTCGCTGAAAATCTCCTTTGGTTTCGGTAAGGGGTAATGGTCCAACTCCACAAACTGATTCAAGGTCACCTTAAAGTCGGCACATAGCCGCACCCCCCCCCCCCATCTTTTTTTCTAATACATACAATTGGGGTGGCCCATTGAGGTTTACTTACTGGGTATATGGCACCTGTTTGCACTAACCTGTTCAGTTCTGCTTCTACTCCTTCCTTCATTGCCAAGGGAACCGTTCTGGCCTTACAAAACACTGGAATGGCTCCTTCCTTTAAGACTACATCTGCTTCTGCACCTGCGATCTCTCCCAACTTCGGCCCAAACACTGACTTGTATTCTGCCATCAAATCGCTGACCATGGCTTCGCTTTCTGATGATAAAACGCTATCCTGCACTTGATGAATGTAGGACTTCTGACTTGCTTTCAAGGTTCCCACAATACTTTTCCAGTCTAACCGCAGGGTCGACAACCAATTTCGGCCTAACAGTGTGGGTAACGATTTCCCTTGACTATCGACCACCACCATTGGTAGAGTCATCTGTTGCCCCAGGTATTCTACAGGAATATGACACTCCCCCAAGACAAGCAGTGGTTGTCCCGAATACGTTCGCAAAGGCAATCTAGACTTGTGCAAGGCACACGACTTCAATTTTGCCTGATAGGTTCTGTCCGAACACAGTGATACCACCGCTCCTGTATCTGTGATCATACTTTCCCGATAACCATTCAACCTAACATCCACTTTAAAATTATTTGTGTCACTCTTCACGTCACTAAAGTCTATGTTAAGCAAATCTAAGTCTTCCAATTTTGCCTGATTCACCCAGTGTACTCCTTTCGTAGCACAAGCTCTTTTTATATGTCCACGCCTCTTACACCCAATGCACACATAACTTGCGAAGGGGCACTGTGCTGCCAAGTGACCAGCGCTATTGCATCTGTAGCATTTCCTTTGTGGTCGCTGACTATTTTTAGGCCTACCCCCATCCACTCCTTGCTCTCGTACTGTTGTCCCTCTCTTCTGAATGGCAAATGCCATTTCGGATTCTCGGATGAAACCCTCTTGCTTCGATGTCAATCTTTCCGGCCGTAATTCTTTCGCTTGCTTTAAAGCCGCTTCCATGATTAAGGCCTTTTCTAGTGCTGACTGGAAAGTCAACTTTTCTTCTACTAACAATTTCTGTACAATTTCCTCGTTTCCCAATCCACTTACAAACGCATTCCGAAGGGCTTCTTCTAGGAACTGACCATATTCACAAGTCATGGACATCTTTTGCAAGGTCACGGCATAATCTGAGATACTTTCCGAAGTCCCTTGTTTCCGCCGTAATAGTTTCACCCGCTCAGCAATTACTATCTTCTTCGGCGCATAGTGCGTGGACAGTATGGCGACCAGCTCATCATACGTTTTTGTCCCTGGCTTTTGTAGTACACACAAGTTTTTTAAGACTGCATACGTTTTCGGACCTAACAAAGTCAGAAACACACTACGTCATTCATCATCCTTGAAGCGATTCTCCAGCCGCTCCACGTAGCACTCGAAATCTCCTTCGCCTCCATTGAACTCTTCAATCTTGCGTACCGACATCCTGTTGTCTCTTCTTCTCTTCCCAACCGCGATCTTGTAACCTAGGTCCACTCCCGGAATTATTTACCGACCCCGAACTTCGGGATTAAGTAGACAATCCCATCCTCCTCGCCAGTTGTTATATTTAACTCTAACTACAAGTATTACAACCATATCGCAAGATGACCACAACCATCTTGGCCTGCCATTGACGAAACACACTGCCGGCCGCGACCACCGTGGTCAAAACATAGTCTGCCGACCAACGAGCCATAACTGCTACTATAGTCATTTAACAGTCTAAAATCAACCAATCACAACACTGATATCAATATAAACATAGGTACAGGTTGTGCCAATGATTATAAATGTCAAAATATCCTAAGATCCTAGGGTTACTATTGTACTAATTTTGCACCAACTAGGGGTAAGTCTTGTTTAGATAACATATTAACAAATGTGTTTGAAACTAAAGATCTTAAAGTCAAACCTATTGATCCCATTTTGTCTGATAATATGGCGTTGTGGTTTGAATTAACAGTTAAACCTAGTATAAATAACAGTAAATCAAATTTTAAATTTGTGAGACCAATGAATGAAAATAGTATTACTTATTTTATTAATTACCTTAGTTGTATTGATTGGATCAATTACTTATCTGACACTGATGATGCTAATAAATTTAATGTATTTTTTGAATTTTTTATATCACTATGAGAGGTGTTTCCCTAGTCGTAAAGTTTTAATAAGACCAAATGTTAAAAAGACATTCCCTCAAGTAAATTGGTATTATGCTGAACTGAAAAGTATGAAAATCAAATTAATGGTACTATATAATATATGTAAACAAAATATAGGTAATACTTCTGGAGAGCAAGCTAAAACAGTGTACAATAATTTTAAGAAGTTTTATCATAAGACCTTAGTCGAGGTTAAATTTTCTGTGAATGTAAATTTTATAGAGTCTTCATCATATCCATGCAAAGCTGCATGGACACTAGTGAAAAATATCTCTTATAAAACAAATGTGTTAAAAGGTTCAGAAATAACACCTAATAATTTTAATAATTATTTTATTGATTCTGTTGAAAATAAACTGTGTAATCATTCAGTATCTAGTAAATTATTTAGTAAGGATAATAAGCCAATGGTTACTGTAAAACATAAGTTTGTGCTGTATGAAGTAAACTGTGTTGATGTCTATAATCTGGTAAATAATATGAAAAATTCTTATAGTAGATATTGTTATGGCATCATTAGTAATTTTCTTAAAAAAAATTATAATGGCTATTTTGGAACGTTTAACAATGTGCATTAATGCTAGTATAAAATCTGAAACTTGTACTTCTAAATTAAAACTAGCAAGAGTGTAACCTGTTTATAAAAAAGGCCCTAAAGATGTTCTGTGCAGTTATAGACCAATATCTATAATTGTTGTCTTTGGAAAGGTGTTTGAAATGGTAATTCACAAACAGATGTATGAATAATTTCAATGTAATAATAACTATTCCTGTGGAGAACAATATGGATTTCGAAAGGGTTTAAGTACCATAGATACAGTAATGCAATTAGTAAAGATGGTATTGAATGTTTTTGAAAGCAAATCTAATTTGACTGCTATTCTTTGTGATTTAAGAAAAGCCTTTGATAGTGTTTCTCATCCTTTATTATTGAGTAAATTAAATATGTATGGTGTGTGTGATTCTGAACTAAACCTTTTTGAATCTTATTTGCAAGGTAGAAGTCAGTTTGTTGATAATAATGGCATGTTGTCTAAGATAAAGTACTTAATGTACAGTATACCACAAGGTTCTGTGCTAGGTCCTGTATTATTTAACATAATGATAAATTATCTTCCTATGTATGTAAATTCTAAGTGTATTATTTATGCAGATAACACTACTCTTATTCACACCCATAAATCTGTAGTTATGCGAAATGTTATTGTATCAGCTGCTTTACATGAAGCACAACTATGGTTCCTCGAAAATGGTTTCTTATTAAATGAAGATAAGACTCAAACTTTGACATTTTCATTAAAAAATGAGAAAACTGATACAATGACTCATAATGTAAAATTATTAGGTGTTACATTAGGTGATAAAGTATGCTGGTTAGATCATGTAAACATAGTAAAAATAAAACTAGCAAGGATTGTTTTTCTGTTAAGAAACTTAAAATGGGTTGTTCCTTCTCATTATGTAAAATGTTGTTATTTTGCCTTTTTTCGGAGTATTTTATCTTATGGTTTAATACTATGGGGCAACTCTAATCATGTAAATACTGTTCTGTTATGGCAAAAAAAGGCAATAAGAATACTTACAAATTCTCATAAATTTGCTCATTGTAAACCGTTGTTTGTGAGAGAAGAAATAATGACTGTTATTAACATGTATATTTTACACTGTTTGCTCTATATTAAAAGGAATAAAAAAAAAGTTTTATTTCACGTGAGCATGTACATGATCATAAGACTATGCATAATATTTTAATTGATGTACCCTACTGCAGATTGTACAAAATGCAAAAAAAAATTTTATATATAGCTATTAAGATTTTTAACAGCGTGCCACATAATACAAGTAATTTAACTTACAGTAAATTTAAGATATTAGTTACTAAATGGCTTATTATAACCCCCTTTTATTGTCTCACCGAATTTTTTGATATGCCTACTGATGCATTGTTTTTAGTTTAATATGTTTTATGACGAAACCTATAACAATGTAATGTGTTCTATGGTTAAAGTATGTATATGTATGTATGTACAAAACCAAGCGCGTCGCTGCTACCGTCCCTTTAGCCTGACCTTCACTGCTACACTCCTATTGGCTACCTAATACATACACCACCCTTTAGAGACTAAATAAAACTCGCACCTCTTCGTTATTGGGCGTCCAGCAAACCTAGTTGCGCAGTACTTGCAAATAAGAACCACTGTTACTTGCTACCCTGCCAACTGGCCATAAATGGATAAATCTAAATTCTCTTGCAAGCCTGCCTATAAAAAAAAGTCTGCTTCTTCCTCGAGTTCCCAAAGAAACACAACACATACTCACCTGCATACAAACCTACATAATTAATTAAATTTGTTCATTGAGTTGAATAATTGCTACAGATATAGTTAAATTTAACATCAGCATGTAGATATGAAAAATACAATATAATCTGAAATAGAAATGCCAAAATAATAAATATATACATTTATCTCATATTCCTACAGAACGTGAAAAGCCTACAATACTTTTGAAACTGCTTTAAAAAATCTGAGATTTCTTCAAGTGTCTTAATCTACCACCCAGCACGTGAGATAGGAAGTGGTAACATTTGTGCTCCCTGTGAGGTTTACTTTTGTGTAGTAGCGCAAGTGTTACACTATGATTTGTATCAAAATAATTACTTTATGTAGGGGTGACTTTGGACATGTGGGTTGACACAAGGATACTTATATACAATATTTATATTACATATTTGTCAACAGAGAATAAATATTATTTCATGTCATATGAATATTTATTGTAAGAGTTCATTGCGAGTAAATTTCTTTATTCTGGGCTACAATACATCCAAAAAATATTTTTTTTTTGCTGTCCTCAGTGGGATTGCATATATATTTAAGAGTTGAAATGGTAGCAGTTTGAGTTTAAATTTTAAAAGATTACTACACATTACTAACAAAAGTCAATAATTATCACACAATAGCAGAAGAAACATGCTCTCTGTTTGAATGAATGGAAAATTCTGTAAGCATTATCAGCAAAATCTCTTAATTTGGACAATGTGTTTACTTACCTAGTATAGGTGATTCGGAATAAAGTGAGCACTAAAAAAAGCCCTGATTAATTTCTATTTTCTGCCAGTTTATATCTTTCCGCGCTACATGTAAACATCAACATTGCCATGTGCTTTTATTTACATAGACTTGTACAATGTTTACAGTTACGTTACACTGCTCCGATAAATTTTAGCTATAATATGTACGCATTAAATCCACGGGGGCTGAATACATGCTATACTCAGTAGTAATCTTAGTTATAAATACCTGCGAGTTAACGTCTTATAACACTGGTTTCTCTGCTTCTACTCTAACGGCGCTATTAATTACCGTTACGAATCTTGTAAATTCATGCACAGTATATTCGAACTTTTAAATTAAAACCGTCACTAAAAAAACAAACGACACACGCAACTCAAGAATTAAAATTCCGTTCAACATACTGCAATGAACGACGACGTTGAATGTGTTTATCAGAAACCCATATTCATTACACAACGGACAAACAAACTGAATGACGCAATGCGGCGAAAACCTAACTCTGATGCCATCTGTCGGTGAAATTTTAAACTATCTCTGCGGCGCGAAGCAATAGCGGCGTGTGCCATCGATAATCGACTTGGTTGCGTCGCTTTGTACTGCCGCTGATTAAATAGAATTATACAGTCAGTAGGTATGTCAGTAAGAACTTAAATAAATATTTTAAAGTATATTAAATACAGAGAGATCATTTGCAGTTGATGTTGTTTCACTAATGCTGTATTCAAATAAGAAAATACACGGGACTACATGCAGTTATTCGCTACCAACCATACAAACAAAAATGTAACTGTAGTTAATGTTGGCTTATATGCAGTAACGCCTAGTGATTTTTTTCAAAGGTTAAATCTTTAGTGCTCACTTTATTCCGAATGGCCTATACTACATGTTAGAAGCTGTTATCCAATAGCTTGATGCACCCCGTAGCTGCTAATACAGTAGAATCCCGATTTAACGAAATGACCCAAAAATATTTACTCTGAATCGATGTTTTGTTAAATCCGACTTAATATTTTTTCAACCCCACCTCCCCTCCCCTGGAAAAAGTTTAATCCTTGGACATGTGTCGTCTGAATTTAAGGTAATTTAAAAACGTCTGTTGGTCCAAAACAATAACAAAACTCATTTACCAGCAACAGGTAAACCACAGCTGTGAAAGAAAAAAATTGGCGAAAATAGCTTCAAAAACTTCCAGTGGAACACTTGGCGAACGTGTGCATGGTGAGTTAGGCCGTACTTGTGCACCATCAACATGTGAGAAGTAATGACTAACACTGCTGAGCCATCAATCTTTCCATCTCTCTCCTGCCCACTCCACCAAATAAATTCTGAAAATTCCCGTGAAAAATGGTAAAAAAAATATAATTGCAATGAAAACTGGGATAAAAGTGTGCGAGAAAATGATAAAATAATAATTAAATACATGTTGGGGAGGCCATTGTAGCTTGTATTCAGCCGCGCTCGTGAAACAAGCTCGTTGGTCTGCTCACTAAAAATACTTTGCTCTCGAGCATTTTTTGTATCATTGGAGAAACTAATTATTTACGTTTACAGTGTAAATTTGTTGTAAAAAGTCTGCAGAAATATAATTACGTGTTTTTTAAAAATTCGCTAGTTTTATCATGGGACGTGAGACAAATAATCACAATGAACACCACTGCTTTCTACCGGTAATAGAATTAATCAATAGAGACGCTGCACTGCAGCAAATTCTTCCGGAGACATGAAGCACTATCTGGGAATTAGTTCCTGTGCTGTCCTCTGCCACGCTGTTGAGACTGGATACCTAGATGCTCGTTCACTCGCCCGCCACTTGGCCGCGCCTGCCTATCTGAAAGTCACTCCTGCAGCCAAATTTTTCAACGAATTTTGACGATTTTTTTTTTTGTTTCTCGGCGGATTGTTTAAGCTTATTTATGGAGAAATAAGTATATACTGCATCCAGTGATAGTATTTTTAATAGACTTACATTACAATTAATATTCTATTTTATCAAAGTCAATAAGTTATTTAATACATATTTTTGTTATTTATTTAAGGTTCCTAAAAATCCTTTTGTTAAATCACCGTTTTCGTTATTCCCGAGTTTGTTAAACCAGGGATCTACTGTAATAATAATAATAATAATAATAATAATAATAATAATAATAATAATAATAATAAAAATAATAATAATAATAATTGTACTCTCAGACCTGTATTTTCATAAACCTAAGAGTATGGCTACCTTAATTTAACCCAAGGGGTAATTTAAAGTCGATATTGTGAGCTATTTTACCGCATTAAACCAGGAACTTGAAGTGTTTATGTTTAACCCTTGTGTATTCGTAAATTTACAAATCCAAAGAACATTGTGTAACAATTTATAAGCATGGAGATAATTATGCTATGTGGCTGCTTTACTAACTCTGAGGAGAAAAATGTACCGTATGTATTTGTGTATTGTCCCCCTCGTTTATATCCTTCCCCTATTTCTAAGCTGTAAATTGAATAAAAATTTATATTCCATGTATAACACCTCCCTGTGTCACGACTTTGTTTGTGTGTGTATGTGTAGTCATGTGCATAACAGAGAGAAAGACAGTGGCATCTGATGCTGCATTGCCCCATCTTTCAACTGTGCAATGGCTGTGTGTTGCCGTGAATCTGTGCAGTTTCACTGCAAATTTTAAGTTGGAAATTGTTGAGTATGCTACAGAACATTCCAAAAAAGTGAGGTAAGACGTTTTGATGCCAGTTGCAATAGTTTGCAAATGTGGTGCCTGCAAAAAAAAAAAAAAACTAAAATGTGGACCAATAGGCAAGCGTACTTTTCATGGAAACCAGTGTAAATATTGGCAGCTTGAAGATGAACTGTACGCCTACATAATTAAAATGTGCAAAGCAGGATTTGCTGTGACCACCAAAATTATTCAGATTGAAGCTAACAATATTGCAAGGTAAATGGACAGGAGTCTGAGGGGCGTTAAGGCTGGACACTGTGATTTATGAAAAGAAAATATCTGTCTTTGAGGAGGCAGACAACAATGGCACAGAAGCTACTTGAAGAGTATGAAGAGAAAATTTCTTAGTTCTTGAAGTCTGTGATTAGTTCAAGAAAAACAAATAATTATCTTCGGTCAAGTATCGGGAATGCAGACGAAATACCAGTGTGGTTTCACATGCCTGAAACCATCACTGTTAATTCTTTTGTGGAGAAAAGTGTTTCCATTCGCACTACTGGAGTGGAAAAACAAAGAGGCACCGTAATTTTGACGGCACTGCAGATGGCCGCAAGTTGTTACAGTTTGTTATCTTTAAAAGAAGAACTTTGCCAAAGGAAAATTTCCCTCCAGGTGTTATTGTACATGTTCATAAATAGGTTTGGATGACTGACAACTTCATTATTGATTGGTTGTCTACAGTTTAAAATCGATGTCTTGACGGGATGTTAAGACAAGTATATTTGCTGTTTCAGGACAGCTTTTGGGGTCACCTGACAGACAAGGTGAAATATTGTCTGACTGAAGAAAAATGTGACTTGGCTCTCTTTCCAGGTGGTTTGACTAAGGTGTAGCAGTCCATGGATGTCGTCGTCAATAGGCCTTTAAAGGCAAATTTCACCAAGTTATACAGTGACTGTATAACGAATGGTGACGGTGACCACCAGCTGATGCCGACAAGCAGAATGAAGCGAGCGACACTACCGATACTGTGGGACTGGACAATAAAGGCGTGGAATATGATTCCCACTGAAACGGTGACAAAAAGTTTCAAGGTCACTGGAATTTCAAACAAGTTAGATGGCATGAAAGATGATATGGTCTGGAATCAGTACAGCGATAGTGGAAGTGAATAAGAAAGTGATGACCGTCCATCTGAAGATGAAAATAATTGGTGCAAGTTACAAACTTCTACACTGGTGAAATATTTTTATTTTTACTGGCCGAATGAAACAAAATTTTAATTTTTTTTTCCTGAATTTAGAAGCTCTACACTTGTAGAGTATTAATTTTTTATCAGTTTTTATTTTACTGGTCAAATGAACTGTGATATTTAAATTCTAGAGTATATGGGTTCGATCCTAAGCTCCGGTCATCCTGATTTCAGTTTTCAATTGGTTTCCGAAATCACTCCAGGCAAAATATAGTCCTAAGCAAAAGCCATGGTCAATTCCTTTCCCGAATCTCAGTTACCATAAACTAATACGTTGTGTGTTTCGTCTCTGGTGACCTTAGCTGTCGACGAGACGTGAAACTTCGCTCTTCTCTTTTTCATATAGAACAATAAACTACACATTTACTATAGCAGCAAAATATTTAGAAGTGCTCATATGAAGTACAAAATAAATTCTAGTTTGTTTAATATAGTGTTATATAAAACGTAGAGCAGTACATAGAAAACAGTGTTCATTAGAAGCTAATTTTCTATTCTAAGTAAGGTATTTTACCTCTACACCCACTCTACTCTACATTGTAAAAAAATTTTACTCTTAAAAAGAAATTGTAAATTTTTTCACGATTCTGCCTTATACTTTTGCAATTCTACAAGACTTCGCAAGCTAATTTAAATTTAATAATCATTATTTTGTTATTTTAAGAGCTCTTGTACACAGTAGAAACCATTAAAGCTACTAAAAATATTTCGAGACAAAAGATGAGATTCGAACCAGAAATGCACCACCATCTCGCAGTTTCGTATTCGTTTATCTAACAACTATATTCTACGCCGAGTGACACATGAATGAAATTAAATACAAGACAAACTTAACGTATGTGTTACTGAAACAAATAATTATAATAATTCTGCCGATAATCAACTAAGATTTAGCAAATTGCCAACAAACTGTGCAAGGAGATGTAGACTTTCCATATTTTGTCTAATATTCACTTAAATAGGGATCATTGATTCCAACATTGTGTAAATAATTTCTTTGTTTAAATTAACTGTCTTTAATTTTCAGATCTGGAAAATTCTTTATATACAAGAAAATATTTTGTAGTAGTCGATTACAAACATTACTATTGAAACTTCATAAATGAATAATTTTACAAAGAAAAGCTTTGTACATTTTACAAAATTTGTTTAGAGTGTACTGGGAATGTTTGATCGGGCAGCTTGCCTTCCACTACAGCGATTTGGGTTCGATCCCCGTCAGGATCATCTCAACTTTGTATTCCGACTCTTTTCAATATTTGACATTATATAGACCATATCTGTCAAAATCTCTCCACAACATCGAAGTACTAATATTCATCTTGTAAAATATTTCAATTATTAATGACACTTCCAAACAGCATTTTAATCCTTACAGTAATTTATATTTTCTTTTTCAATTGGTGGCAATCTACACAAACATGTTAATGCATTACAATGTGTACCATGCCCTTCTAAAATAATGTTGTGTGAAAGAATTAAAGTTAGATAGTGTGCGGTAAAAATTAAAACTATTTGTTATAAACATGAAATACATAGATACCTATTATTGCTGTAAATATGAATGAAGTAACTTGGAGATAAGTAAGTTTTTATCATTCAGGTATTGGTATTTTAACTTTGACCGTGCGTCATAATGACATGTCCACAAACGCGATACTAGTACAATCAAGCATACTCATATTCTACTCCCTCCATTTGCTTCCCCTCGCCGCACTTCCCCGCAGAAACAACTACCATGAGATGTGATGCGGACAGTAACGTGATGTGTATTTGAAGTATTGATTTTTTTAAATGATTTTGTTTTGCTAGCATTTAGTCAATGTTCTTTTAATTTCAGTAGGAAGCAAAGCACTGTCTTGTTATGTTCTTCTGTTCTTCCGTTCTTCCTCCCATTGTTTAGATTCTCAGTCGGTTCACTGTTGCTAGTACAATTATTTTTAGCCCGTCGGGGCACATAAATGGTTCAAGAAGTAAGATTTTATTTATAGCATTTTATTATTTTTGTTTTAATTTTCGTGAGATTTCACTGCTATGATAGGCATATAACTTAAAAATACCTACATAGTTTAAGTGCTTATTCATTTTTTTATGGATGGCAGTTTGTTCCGTATATAGGCCTACCCCACTTTCTTAGACCAAATGTTTTGAAAAATTTAGGAGACTGTACAGAAATAAATATGGTATATACAGCAAATTGTAAACTGTTGGTGTTGAATTTATTGCATTTATTTTAGTGTTTACGTATATTTTCATGGCAACACTGACATTTTTATGGCCCTGTGGAAAAACTTTTAGTGCATTCAGAGTATGTTGTATTTTTGACAGAGCACTAGGAGTGGGTGGCCTGTTAAAAACAGACAGCCTCCTCTGTGCAGCCGTCCCATCACCCACTAACGGGACTTTATCCATGCTCCATCGTGTAAAAGGTGGGTGCTCACCTAGCCAAACCTCAGTCTAGGGCTCAGACTTCTCCTAGCAATCTTAATCACTCATTCCCCTCTTCTCAAACAGTTGCTTCTTAAAACATTGGGAACCTAACTAAGCCCGCCTTCCTAACACCTTCAGGGTTAATTCCTGAAACACTGGTGGTCTAAGTGTACCCACCCATCCTATTGGTGTTGCTTCTTGAAACATTGGTCTATCCTATTTGAGTTTCTTCCTGAAACATGGGGAGGCTAAGCTTAATTCCTACCCGAACCGAGTTCATTGCATGACTTAAAAAGGGTACTGAAATGCATCCTAGTTTGCATGTTTTAAGTTAAGGAATGTGCAACATACGTGCTTGAGTTGGCCGCCATGTGGCATGCCTGTGTAGCCGGAAACAGAATCTGAATTAGAACCCAGTGAGAGTGCTAGGATAGGCTCCAGATAAGACTATATGGCATTTAAGATAGTGTGTCAATAGTGGTTTCAGTATTTATAAACCAGTACTTATTGAAACAGTCACTGTGTTATTTTGTGACTTTTGAATAAGTGCTCTATGTGAACCAGTGTCAAACCAGTGACATTTCAATACATAACCAAAATTATCAGAACTTGTGTTTTCCTTGTGGTACAAATATCAGAAGAGGCCCTCAAAATTAACATTTTTTCACATTCTTCGAAGTATTCACAGGCTTTCAAAGCGCTTAATTAGCCCCTTGAAAACACTTCCCAAGCCTGAACTGCCCCAGCACCCTGGAGTAGTACAGCTCATCCACGAGGTGAGGCAGAAGCTGAAGAAGCTATTCAAAAGGAAGCAGCGACTGCTGAAGCAGTTATTTTAGGTGATAACTGACCTACTGCCCTCTTTATTGTTGCAATTGGACTTCCATTGTGCGAGTCACTATGGGGCACCACTCCTCCAGACACATGTTCGAGTTTAACCGCCAGGGGACCCACCACCTTCGTCCCATGCTGACTTAACCTTAACTATCCCCTGAGAATAAACATTTCTTAGTTCAAATGAAGTGCAACAAGCTATTGTAAAATCCACCCTTTCATAATTTGTTTGACTCTTTGTAGTAACATTCAATTGCTATTCAATTAGTTTCTAATGATTATCCATAAATGTTGACTTGTAAAAACATAACATAATTAAAACATACTAATTAGCCTGGAATAACAACATAAATATTTCTGGATTTAAAAGCTTGAAAAGCAACTTACACTCACTACACATTACTATTGAAATAAGGTTAACACACTTAAACCATACAGTCTAAGAGATTAATGAACATAGGTGTATAGTAGCTTTGTATTTTTTTAGAAATAAAACATTATATTTTTTAAAAATAATAAGCAATTTCTATTTTCATTATGGAAAAAGACCTGTTGGAAAAACTCTTAACTGTGCAGATGAAGAGGTAATGAGTCGTACATTTTTAGCCAAATTTGCTAGTTTCTTATTATGTCTCTTGGCCAAAAACCAGAATGTTTATGAGCTGCAACACTCTTGTCAATAAGGTCGCCACTACTCTACCATTTTCACAATTTTGAAAGAATCTAAAGTTACCTAGTAAGATTATGTACATTGTGAATATTATTAGTTATTCAAGTTTATTTGTATTACTACCTATTTTATGACATGATATCACTATGCCACCGAGATCCTGAGCTTGCCTCATTTTTCATTGTGTCGTAATAGTGTTGGATCTTCCATTACTCTTCTGGAGCCCTTAACTCTATCTCTCCCCTGAAAGAGAGGGCAGTGTATGAGTGTATATCATGGCCTCTTTGGTTAAGTGCTCACATAAGCAATGTATATTCATACTTGTGTTATTTTTAACTCGACCAATGAGTCACAGAGACAGCCCTGACAAATATCAATGGGATCTACCTATTTGTTTGATAATTTGGTTAGTGTTTGATTAATTTGTTTGTTGTGTGTAGTTGGCTTTAGTGTTTTCACAGTATGTCATTTTTCAAGCACAGAAAATCATTTCTTCTGAGGCTGCTCTCCAGAACTTAACTCCATGCCCAGGACTATGATAAACACTTAGGAGAGTGATGAAAGGCATCATTTTGAGCTATTTTAAAGGGCAATATGAAAGCGTAAATATAGGTCAATAAGGTCTAAGCAGAATTAGATGTATGCATGCTTTAGGAATGCCTGATTTTTGTTAGCATTCTTATTAATATGCAAATTTAACTCATAGTAGTGTCTATATATGAACAAGTTTCACAACTCTCCAAAATTAAAACAATCAGTGTATCGAAAAAATCAGAAACGAGCAACATTAACCATTACCTTTGTTTGTAGACAATGGTTTATAGAAAGATTAATCTTATCCCACATATGAAATATGCATTTGCTTGATGCACTGTAACAATATATTTGAACCGAAAAAGTTCCTCTTCTCCACCCCTAACCCCTCCCTTTCCTATGTGAATTATAGACCTGTCAAACAACAAAAGGGTTCCATATTTCCATTAGTTCTGCACAATATCTGTCTAACATACAATGCTAGGTACCCATGTGAGGCAACAAAGTATTTAGAAATTTCTGCTATTGTTGAACACGTGGGATGATTCTCGTCTTCTTGTTGTCACGTGTGGCATTCCCCGCCAGTTCGAGCTCTTCTGCAGCTAGGTACTCCATGACTGCAGCCAGATAGACAGGATCTCTCGCTCCAACTCGCTCTGCATAGTTCCCCTTGCACAGCAATCTGTGGATTCGGCCTACTGGCCTACTGTGACTATTTAATTTATATTTACTTAAGGATTTTTGTAATAGTTAAATTACGTGTTATAAGGTTTATGTGTGTAGCGTGATTGCAACATTGTCAGGAGGATGTTCGGCCATACTGGGTCTGAACTTGCAGAGATGTCATATGGTCTGGTCAGTCTGTAAACTTGCCTGGGAGGGGTATATGTATTGTTGAGACATACATATTTTTCTATCACTGATTTTAGATCACCGTAGATTAATAGACTTCTGGAACCAATTTTATTAGCAGCAAAATCGGGTTTCTCCTGTCATCAATTCAAACCACCCATTGTTTTAAGTAACAGTATAATGAATTAAGTGATTTAATCTTTGTAACTACATAATACACCCAAATGTGTATTCCGTTGTGTCAAGTATTGTGTAATATTTTGTGTTAAAACTACCATGTAACAACTTTTGTATGAAACTGTAATGTTTATTGTGTAAGTACATCTTGTGTAGCAAAGAATCATTTGGAATAATGTTCGTATAGATCTCTAGAAACATGATCAATCATAAAGAGTCTGTTATTAAGTAGTGTGTTCATCTTTCAAACCCATAAAGTTTTTGAACAATTTTAATTTTACATGTGTTTATTTAAAGTGTCCAGTTTTCAACCAACCTGCATTGGCATACAGTGACACTAGAATTACAATAGTCAATACAACTCTTATGTTTGGATGTGCAGGTGACCTCTTCTCACATCTGCTGGTCCTGAGACGTAGTGGCATTTCATCAGACCAGATTTTATCCCTGCAAAATTGGTCGTAACATAATGGGATTTAGCTATTTTTATTTTATTTTGATGGTTATATGTTTATTTATTTTCTAAATTGTTATGCAATGGTTTTTAAATTGGGATTAGTTGTAGTGACACATGTTTTGGCTTTTAGAGGGTTGTGTGTGATTATTAGGTATGATACATGAAGGTTAGTCTGAATTTTGAGTCACGGTTTGGCATTCCCACTGTCGTGAGTATTGATTTTTGTTGTATAATGATGGTGACATTAGGTGACAGTTAACTGGTTGGACGAGGGAGGTCACATGACTTTACGGGTCTGGTTGGGAAACATATGGCACAGTTGTGTTCACACTAGTTTTGTATGCCAAGGCTTCAGAGAGTCAGGTCGCTGCACATGCTCGCAAAACCAAATGTGAAGTAAGCATGGTGAATTTAACGTGCACCGGTAATGCTAGTGTTCATAGTTTTCTGTAACCTTTTTGCACACATTCATCAATCTTAAGATTCTTTTTTTTTTTTTTTTTTAATTGTTTCCACCGGTGGATGGAGGCGGACAAAGCGTTGGGTAAGATGGTGTCCCCACCTTCTTAATGTTATGCAGCGAGTTTTGTTGTGCTAATTTTAGTTTGATGCAACATTAAGGTCATAAATTTATATATATGTGGTGTGAGGAATGTTTCTGACATGTAACCTGGTATTATGAATTACTATTGACTAACAAGTGAACTCACATCCTTTATTACTTTTAAATGCCTGGGAGCATAATAAATATCCTTTTTTCTATTTATTCACTGCAAGATTTTCAGCCATCAAGTAGCGGAGTATTATATATTACTATTATATGCAGCTGGCACTCTACCTGTTGAAACTCTAACCATTCCTAATTTTTCCCTTCCAATTCACCTGCCGAAAACCACATTTTCACAAGAACCAAATTTTTAAGCCTCCCAAGTTTTTTGTCCAAATTCATATCTCAGGATTAATACTACAGGTTGATTCAAATGATTCATATTTGTGGACCCATGGGGTATGTTATCATTTAATCAATTCTCCTAACAAATAGGCCTAGTGATTTTGTCATATGAAATATTTTGAAAAAGTTTGCTTTAGCCTTAAATCAAAGAATTATTTGTCATAAGCATCCTCCTTTGTTGCCATTGTAATATATGTTGTCCATAAAGTCCTGCTTTTAGAAATAAGTATTGTGGTTTGTTTTAAAATGTAGTTCACCTCTGAAAGTGGGGTTATTTGTTTTAAGTCTTAGAACCAGTGTGTGCGCCACTTGTAGCTTGTAGAACATAAGGTGAATGCTTGAGTTCTGCCAATGTACTGGTTAGCAGTTCAGCAGTAATAGTTTTGATTGCTTCATTGATTCTCCAGCAAAAGTTCATTGACTGATGTTGTATACAAGCATTCCTTTATGTACCACTGCAGTTACACAAACAGTTCAAGGATATCCAGGTAAATTATCCCAATTGTAGTTCTCTCTGTGAAAAAAAAAATGGTTCTGTCACATTATTATGCAGTAGGCAACACCAAAAGTTAAACTTCAGGCTATAACAAAAGTGTTCACGAATGCTATGGGGGAGGGGGGGCGGAGCCCTTAATCCTAATATTGCAGTAATTAACATGTCCACAGATGTGGAACGTTACTTCATCTGAAAACTTGTGCTTTTCTAGGTATTCACTGTCTTCACCAATGGTGGCCAGCATAGAACTTGTGAATGCATACAGCAGCGTGCAGTCATTTGGCTGTAGTGCTTGGAGCATTTGCACTGTAGGCATAAAGATGTAAATTCTTATGAAAGTCTTTAAGGACTGTTGATACTGCTTCCCACAATTAACGTGAAGCATGGTGAATTGACTTCCTGCATTTAAATGGTTACTGTATTTGAGAAAGAAGTAGACATCCACTTTGAGGAAGGTCTTTAACACTACCTGTCTGATATAAAATTTTGGACCCACCTATTTACAGTTTTCTTTTATGGCAGATCCTTCTCATATTGATGCAATACTCTGTCTCCAATAGTTACAAAGTATGAAAATCCTGGGTTGAGAGATGCTATATTTTTTTTACTTTATACTTGAAAATTCTTTTGCAGACTTTCGTTCAACTCATTAAAAATAACTTTGAGTGACATTTAAATTGAAATTTATGTACACAAAATAATAATATTAACAGGAACCTGTAAAAGACAACACTGGCTCATTTTGTAAAGTCACCCTTAAACCAAACATAAAGTTTAATTTGAATACGTGTAAGTTACCGTAAGTATGTTATTTATATTGTTGCATGATAAAACCGAAAAATACATACATTTTTTCGGCCCAATGTTGATGTGTATGTTGTGCCTAGTGGTAGTTTATCTGTGAAAATTTTGCTTTTGCATAATTTGATTGAAATATTTTTGTAGGTTTCTTGTAGACATTATGATGCGACAAGAAGGACTGCAAGGCATGGATTTTGGCTCTGAAAGTTTACAGTTGAGTGGACCTGCTCCACGGGAACGGAAGTCATGTTTGTGTTGATTCAAAAATTGTTTATTTCTTTTTACAATACAGTTAACATGTATACACAAGTCTTGCAACAGATATGTAGGCAATGTACAATGAAGTTAAATATATTTTTTATTTTCATCAGGTCTCATTTTGTTGCCAAGGACCAATATTAATTTTTATGAAATCGTAATTTTTATGTAGTTTAGAATTTTGTAAGTATGTACAGTCAGTATACTAACTGTGCGAGTAAAATTATTTTTGTAAAAGAACTTTAATCTGCTGTATAATACAACTAGCAATTAGCTAATGTAAATATAAAAAATCTTTGATAAAATGGGTGTATGTAATATGTTTTATACTAACTAATTCACAGTTATTGGCACTAGTAAGTTCCAAGTGTACAGAGGTTTACTATTTGATTAGGTAATGTTAGAATAATTGTATTTTAATTGTTAATAATGTCCAATGTGTGAGAGCATGTGTAATAATTGGTTTTATTTGAAGTAAAATTACCACAGAAGATAATAGTAAAAATACTGTCAATAAAACAGTTTATTTTTAAGCAATATTTGTTTCATTCAATGTTTTCATTTGTAACAAAATAAAACAAGACTAGAAGTGTGGCCACTGTAGTCTATTTTTATGGAGATATCTGTCGAGACAATCAAAGTGATACTTTTAAAATTAAATTGTTTGTTTTGTTCAGGCATGAGCCGATATGGAAAAACCGATTACCGGTTACATTAAAAATTTGAATGGGACCGATATTCTAAACCGATTGTGAATGTCAATGAATGTGACCGATTATTGGACCTACATAAATTCAAAATAATATAATAATACTGAAACTAACGTTGACAAAAAAATTATGTATATATGTAATTACTAGGTAGGCCTAAGTAGGATTGACTTTTGCATTATTACAAAGTCTTTAAATAGAAAAAAAACAACTGAAAAGCATTTAGAAGTTTTTAATGTCTTTTCTTAAAATTAAACTTGCTTATAAAAAAACACTTCTGTCAGTTGCAACACGACACTTCATACGTATAGTTAATTGTTTTTAGGTTTTCGTGAAGAAACACAAGTTGGTTAATTTTGTGAGGTTTTAAGTTGCAGCGCTTCTTTTCACTGACAAGTCCAGCCGAAGAAAATAATCGTTCTGATGCAACAGAACTTGAAGGAATACTCAAAAAACGAATCACAACACGTTTAATGGATGGGAACAAATTTTCATTTCTCCAATATTCCAGTGGATTTGATGCAAAGGGCTCAATCTTCTTTTTCAAGTATCTATCCACTTCATTTTCTGTTTCATCTGAAACGAATAACCTACTGTAAGTTTTGGAACCACACCTACTGTACATGTTGGGCATTTTTACAAACACACAAAAAAGTCATGGTTAAAGAAACATTTGTAATATCAAAATTATTAAAATTACCTTCAGTTTCCATTGAACTGTCATGATTTTTTTCTTGTACCAACTCTTGGAAAATGTCCATGAGAGAACATCCTGCTACTGAGCTGGAAGAGGCAACTTCTGTACATGGCTTATCACTGTCAGTGTTTGACAATTGTGAAGAAAAGTTTTTTACTTCTTCAGTCAACCACTGCTTAGACTCGTCAATTGTTTCTTCTTTTGCAAAAATTTTGCACTTGTAACGGGGGTCCAAAACTGTTGCTAAAACATGTGGCCATGAATCCTCAATTGAAGAGAACCTAGATTTCAATGCTTTGACAATATCTGAAATTTTAGGCTTTAATGAAGGAACATCTAGTTTTTGAAGCCCTCTTCATAAAGTTGTTACAAGTGGTATGGCATCTGCCAATCTGCAGTTTGTTTTACTCGTCTGAAGCGTCACCTGTTCAAAAAGTTCAAGGATTTTGATTAGTTCTGCCAAGAAGACCCAATCTGAAGTGCTGAAGTCACACCCAACAATTTTCAACTGTAGCAGGACATCTTGCACAGGTAGTCGCAATTCAGAAAGTCTGCATATCATGTTTAGTGTGGAATTCCAACGAGTTGGAACGTCTTGAATCAAAGCTTTTTCTGGAAGACCCATTGCCTTTTGAGAAGCAGCCAAAGCTTTTCTTGACACGACTGAGTGATGAAAATGTGAAACTAGGCGCCTACACATTTGAATAATTTTTCTTGGCAAGACATCAACAATAACAGTATTTACAACCAATTGA
>PNEQ01018982.1:0-68292 GCA_003012365.1 Medauroidea extradentata
TTTTGTGTTTTGAAACATTTTTTTAAAATACTCAACATCGCGGAATATGAAATTTAAACTTATATATAAAACAAACCATCTTTATTCTCGTATGGTAAAAAAAATAAATTGTGTATCATTAATACTTTAGTTAATAAACGATTGCGAATTGTTATGTGTTTTTGAAGTTTTGAGGTAGGGTCCACAGAACCCTTAATAACATTCCACTAGGAAAGATACTCTGAAAGTAACTATGTACAACTACACTACATGTAAAATTAATGATTGAAACATGCTTTAACGTTATTGATATTTCTGATTAACTGAAAGATAATTTACAGTAGTTGACTAATTAAAGTATGAATACAATCTGGGTGCTAGAAAGGAGAAACACGTCATACTATTGTTTAACTGGTTGATTTTATTGATGAACAACAACATTTAATAAGCTGTTCGGATTAATGATGTTAATCCAACAAGTAATGTCATTAAACAGGGAGTTAATTCTTTCAAAACAATTGTAAAACATGATGAATACGTAACATATTGAACTGTTCTGGTTACAGCAAGAGTTTATATGGGTTGGGTATTATGTGGGATATCATATAAATCTTCAGTTAACAAATTTCTATCAAATGTACTTACTCCAACGAACTAATCATAGGGCTTTAAATGAGTTCATTTCATACCATTTGTCTTCTTCAAATATTAAATCATGATTTACTCTACTCCTTTAGAGATTATATTCAGTTCCATTATGACGTCTAATTAACCACTTGCAGGCGTAAGACTGAGACATATTCTTCAGCTAACATCCAGGAGCAACAGTTTGTCACATCTAGTCCAGTTAATCACTGAAACCATTAAATATATCTAAAGGAATGTTTTAGCACATTAAAAAATCTACAAGTTCGTTTGAAAGTCGAACGTTTGGGAACGGAGAAAAGAAAGATATCACCATTCTTGTAAATCAAAATGCCCCTATGCTGTTGGTTGAACAACATAACAAAATTTATTACCAGTACTAACACAAAGAGAAAATTAAGTCAAGTAATAAAATATGCCATTCAAACTGGTGTTTGCTAGGGTTGAAATATTTTCATCTGCCAATAAGATAAAGCTTACTTAAATTACATAGGACATATTTATCAATTAAATTTACATGATCAGCTGATGCGGATCCAGCCTCGTGCTATCGCCATTAAAAATAATATTTTGAATATTTACTGTTGGAAGTGAACTTTAGTTATTTGAACATTGCTCACTTTACTTTTATTTTGGAGATCAACTTCATGAGACGAACTCATGCTTTTCTCAGTAATAAATAAATGAGCTTAATATAAATAAAAGAAACCAATTTTCAGCAAATCTAGCTTATAATATGATTGTGAGTTTGATTGGAAAATGTTAAAAGTTTGGGGAGGAATTTTCGGATGTAATCACACCACGTTTCTGCTAGTGTGATAAATATACATCTACGAATTATTTTATAGGTAGCACATGTTATCCTAGGAATATACTATTCCATTAATCTCCCTGATTTCCAAATTAATTCCGGGCATGTGGTAAATATCCCTAGAATATTTTAATGGTACTTAATTTCTGTTACTGTTGATGGTGTTGTACAACATAATTATACCCAGTGTGTTTCGAAGTTTTGTTTTCTGGGTATAATTATGTTGTACAACACCATCAACAGTAACAGAAATTAAGTACCATTAAAATATGAAATATTTATTTTTCAAAGAGACCTTGTCTTTGCACTTTTCCTATAGATAATCCATAGAAAATGTAGGACTATTTTGTGACGGACTTAGTTAAAAGTTATGCAACAGAAATATTTCATATTTAAAACAAACAGTTCGTACCTATAATAAAATATGTTACAATGTGTATTTGTTATGTTGTAGATTCTTTGTTTCGGTATATAGTCAATCCCTTGGTTTTGTAAACAGTGTACAAACTGTATCTCCTCCGGAATACTTCACGGAGATTTGAGAGAATATCCTTTAAATATCCCAGGTGTGATTATTTGGCAGCCCTATCGATATTTCAAGGATACATTAATGACCGTAATTATGTCCAGTAAATGTCACCTGCAGTGATGGATATGGAATTTGTGTAATGCGTCATGAAGTCGCGCCTCAAGACCGACGAGCTTGAACTTCGAAGTGAATAAAACAAACAAACATTTAGATTGTTTGAAAGTGATGTTAGGGGTGGGTGGTGAAGGGGTAAACGAAACTTTGTGATGCATAAATAAATGTTTCTCCGTAAGCACAATTGTAACATTCCTTTTGTCATGCATTTTTATGAAAAAATTCGCATATATCACAATATGTGTAAGGTACGCACAAGGACAAAGAACGGTATAAAAACTGGGGTCGAATGAAGATGGTGAAAAGGGGAGAGAAATAAATCGTATGCAAGAGAGCAAATGGACGGGGTAAAGTTAATATTATGAGAAGTGCAGTCGAAAGAAGACGAATACGTGACGGCCGAAAAGCAAAAAGTTTAGCAATTAGGTCATGACGTTGACAATTTAACAGTAGTAGAATTAACACATAGTTAATACTTACGAAGACTGGCTGGACTTGTGGTAAAAAACTGTTAGGTCAATTTCTTCACAACTTTGAAGACAGTCACACTTAAGGCCTGGCTGCTCATTGTCCCAGACGTCTATTAAATTCCTTAGTACATCCTCGTGTTCATTCAAACACTGAAGTCCTTTGAGATCACAGTGTGAGTCTTTTTCTGAAAATAAAGTTTTTTTTTACTGTACATAGCAACGGCATACATCTAGGTGTCTACACGTGCCATGATATAATTTTGTCTACATTAAAATTATTCGTTTCAACATTAGACAATTACTAAAGAAACCGGTACCAATTGTAATGCAAAACAATATTATAACTATAAATTCTCTATTAAATAACCAAAGTCTAAAGGTGATATGAAAATTACGGAGCTATACATCACTCAAACTTACGTATCAAAATATTGGAAACTAGAAAACAACGCAGTATACTGCATGGGTAATATCGAACAGAAATAAACAAAATAAAACACAGTTTACATATAGCAACTACACAAAAGTAGAGCCCAAAACACACAATAAAAAATAACGTTACCGACACACGAAACACGAAAAACCTCAGTCAAGGTTTCTAAAGAAATGCAAATTATACAAATAATAATAATAAAACATTTATACATTTGGGAACCATTCCCAACTCCCTTTCCTCAGACAATTATGGAATATTAATCTAGCGATGCATTCGTTGCGTTTGATAATACTTGGGAATAAAGTAGGTAGACAGCGGGGCTTTCAACGCCTCGTATACAGTGAGGTCGTTACATACAGGACTATTGGCTTAGATAGACATTTAAGGAGAAGGCACCACAGCAATCACCTAGAGCTATTTCGGAAAACTATAGAAAACCAAAATTAGAATAGCAGAACCAAGAATCTAACACGGGTCCTACCGTATGCGATTTCTATGTTTTACCAATGCAGTACCTTTGTCGGTATATTTGCGATTAAGACAGACATACGTAAATAAACTCGTGTAGTGTAGGCTTATTAGATGATAAGAAATATAAATTATTAAAATTATTTAAGATGTCTGTAAACTGAAGGAAAATCAGGTAAATAATTTTACTTGTCCTGTGAGCATTAGTACCATACCAATGACTGTTTTATGACTAGTACTTCTAATTAAATTCTGTAATTTACAAGAGTATGTCCGCATTTTTCTTACTAAAATTTCATTATTATTGATACAAATTTTCAGTTGTCACTCGAGGAACGTGTGATAATTGACTCGACATACGGGGCCTAAATGGAAACTAACCGAAGATGCGGAGTACTACAGATCACTCGTGTGGTAGACAAACTGCCTACCGTACGTTACGCAGGTTGCATAGGTTAATAATGCATAGGTTAGTAATACACTTTTGAAAAGACTACAAAATGAATTTCAACGAAAACCGATGCTCTAAGAGTGTCACATAAAGGCAATTTTTTTTGTTAATCATGTCAACCTTTTCTTTCTTGATCTATAAAAATGTTTATTAAAATGCACGGTTACCGCTTCTCGAACAATTACAACGATGCCTCTACCAATTTATTAATGGTAGAGAGATGATTTTACAAAATGAAAACTAACAGTGTTAACAACTTCGGTCTCATAAACTTCATACTTAGAAGTGTTTTTTTATCTTGCGTAATTTCTTTTTTTCTTTTAGAAAAGCATTCCCAAATCTAATTTTTTAAGTCTGCGTACCGCCCTTAGTAATAATTTATTATAAGTCGTATATACATATCTATTTCGTAATGCTTCATCGTCTTGTTGTCATGAATAACTTCCCAAAAGTCATGTTGGTCTAATAAAGTATTATCCTGAACATTAACTTGTGTAATACACTCATAACATGGCCAACATTTAAGTAAAATATTATTTACTACTTAATTTCCAAACGGAAGTACTACTTTTAGCGCTCGTAAGATTTCTTTATGTAGAACTGTATATGTTTAACAATGACCTATAGTTAATAGATTTTAAAGAGTTTGTAATGCCTTCGTTTTATTGATTGCAAGGAATTGTTGTTTGAGAAAATATGGGAGGATAGTGCGCAGTTTATCCATGCCTGGCCAAGTATTTACACATTTAACATAAAGTGGACACAATAAGACAACTGAAATCCCTACTCCCGGTTCTTCATTAAAGCATAACTCTTATCAATCTTCACTAGCGCTGAAAAACCGCTGTTAATCACCGACCTAACTATCTTCGCTCTAATAGCAAATTTTAACTTTTGGTCTTCACCATAATGTTAATGAATATTACCTCTCTCCACATCGAATCCATTTTGGTTTTATTGTGTGCTGTAGTATAGATAAAATGTAAATCAAGTTGATTACACCAACGAACTGATCATTAATATAATTTCAAGCCTTAACTATCAGAAGATATATATCAGCCTTACAAATATCACAGAAAGTGTGCAGAATTAAAAATAACGTTATTACAGTAGCTATTTGCTAACTTACTTGTTCCTGGCATGAAGTGAGTTGTGCAGTTGCACATATTTAGCTGCGCAATCTTGTGGCAGTTCACGATGCACGAGCTGTAGCCGTAGTAAGGGTAGATATCTATGTTGTTCTCTAAGGGAAAGCGGCACTTTCTCTGTTCGATGCTCACACCCTTCACTTCTGGCTCGTTCATCACGTCGGCAACGTAGAACCTGAGGGTTAGTCGTTTGTTCAGTACGACATCGTAGGGTTTGATGTTGATGGTGGGCACATCCTCTCTGGACATCAAATATACCTGCAATAAGATAACAGCACGTTAATCTAAGCTCAGATCGCTTTGCGGCAACGCGATTTTACTTTCAGCCGCTCAAAATTTTGGATTTGTGTCAGTTTGATACACACACATATACGTATATCATATTATTTTATTAATTCAGATTATGTTACAAATTTTTTCAGTGAAAGAGAATGAAACATTTGAATGGCATAACCCTGGTTCACGGTATATTGTAATGCTTACAGAAAAACTTGACAACTTAACAGCAGTGTTCAAATCAAATATTCATTTTGAAACTTTCTTGTGACATCGAATGAAATCTGCTGTGGTCAGTATATGTTATGTGGTTATTGTTAAAACGCAATCCGTACGGTATACGCGTAGAAGGGAGGGAAAATTAACTGGTCATAAGTAGCGAATCACATATGAGTTAGAAAACTTACATTTCACTAGAATATGACAGGGACGATCTTATTATTATTTTAACTCTTTGAACAGAGTAAAAAGAATAAAGGTTTCCACAGAACTTGATTACCTAGTTGTTGGAATACCACTTCCCCATTAAAATGAGATAACCAATAAAACAATTCGCTTAGAAAAATTTCCTCGGCGAGTCTCCGAAGGTTATTAAAGATGTTATATTCTACAGTATCCTCTGACAGATGAATAACTGGTCTAATGGCGAACCAAATATCTTCAAGCTTGTGAGGTAGGTAGAAAATCAAGAACCATTCACTTTTTTTCCTATCGGCCCGACTAGCTGCTGATTTGCCAAACATTGCTAAATTACTCGCCACCAGTCCTTGGAAAGTCATTGTCTGAGAGGAGCAAAAATGCTGTGACATTTATAACATTAAAGGTAAGGTAAGTGGGCTTTACGTCTCGTCGACAGCGAGGTCATTAGAGACGATGACACATAACTTAGTACAATGACAGGAGCTGGGAGAGGAGTTAGTCATGGCATTTGTTAAGGAACAATCCCAGCGTTCACCTGGAGCGATTTAGGGAAACCATGGAAAACCGAAATCAGGATGACCGGAGCCGGGTATCGAACCCGAGTCCTCCCGAGTGGAAGTCATGTTACCGTTGCGCCAACCCGTTCGGTTTATATATTTATATGTATAACATTAAAATTAAATACAGTATATGAAGGGAGACTTCAAAGACAGAGCATCACACCCCAAGAATTAGACGCCTGGAGGCGTCTGCCAAGCCTCTGAAGGATGGCATGAAGTGAGAGGGTGTGTGATGTGCACAAGGGTTTGAGGGGGGGGGGGTGAATTAGGGGCGAGGGAATCGTGGGAATGCGGGGAGAAGGGGGACCGGAATATACCGAGAAAACTCACTGACCAACATACACGTACAACCCATTCACCACATGAGAAAACTGTGGACCGAACCCGTATCGCTGAGGTGAGAAGCGAGCGAACAAGCCACTGCATCAACCACGACCTCTATCCCAAACAACAAAACCTTGTGCGCGGGATTCGTGTATTCATTTCAGCGTAATAAACTTGGAAATAACACTGGCGTAACACTGTTACTATATGCAAGACATTATATATATATTTTTTTTTTTTCACTAATGCATTATGTTTTTGTTTCAGGGTCAACGCAGAAGTCAAGATAATTTTCAAATTTTCAACAGCACCCAAATATAATGCCAAAACACAACAACAGGAATGACAGACATAGCATGAACAGTGAAAATTCACATTGACGTATCGGCATCGGATGCTATAATTCGATTTCGGATTACGTATCAAAAAATATTTCTGGACTAAATTAGTTGGCGGGTTTTCGGCAGATAAAGCTGCGGATTGTTTTAAATTATATTTCAATACATTTTTATCTAATTTAGGTTCATTGATATTAAGTTCTACGCCAAACCAACCTAATTACAATTCGTAAAATATCAACTCAAATTACTTTGTTTTACTGTTATGTTACAATCAAATATGTATATCTTACATTTATTGAAGTATACTTACAAACGAGTTCGATTTCAACTCGAGTTTCAAAGTACCTGGACCCGTAGTCATGTTCGAAATCATTGGATATCTCGTCTTCCTGGAAAAATTCCTGTTAAATGAAAAAGAAGTTGTATGTTCAAAGACCCCGCAGCTTAAGTTAGAAGTGTCGTTTGTGCATAAAAATAAACAATTAACGTCTACTTCTCGAAAAGCGTGGTTTTATAAGTTTATCGAGAAGAAATTTTTAATTTCTGTCTTACTTTCCTGTAATTTAGTGTCTCTCTCACTATTAATTGCTACTTATTTTATACCAGATATTAATAGAATCGTATTTTTATAAATATGTATTTACTAACGTCTGTTTGAAAGGAATATAACTCATTTAGAAGTATTCAGACAATAATTTACTAACAACTGGCTTACTACAGAAACATTTTACCCATAGATTTACATTGCGACATTTAAGTCAGATTAAATTGTTTTTTTTTTAATTCCAGTACAAATTGAAAACAAGGACCAAGTATTCATTAAAAATTAGTTGCATGCAAACTCCAACTTCCATGGTTTATTCATTCAAGAGTGCCATTTGTTGCAACTTTTGAGGCATGTAATTTACTAGATTTTCACATAAAAGATTAGCTAACTTCATTTCATAAATTTTCCAGATTGGTTAGATTCGTATAGTTCTTTCTTTATACTTGCTAGTTCTGTTTAGATGGGTTAGCCGTAGATATTATTTTTTTTTGTTATTTCTCATTGAGGGCGCCACTTATATAATATATGTATCTGTTTTGCATGTAGGAAGCTTAGAGTGGGTATGGCTACACATGCTAGAGATAATTTAGTCAGCGCTTAACATCGAGGTCTCCAGAGCTGGTGAGGGGTGACATGAGGTGAGTATGAAGCAGCGCCGGATTGAAGGGGCGGGGGAAAGTGGAGATCCCCGAGAAAACCCGCCGACCAACGGCATCTGGAACCGACACCGCCGGGAATCGAACCCGGATCGCCTCGGTGGGAGGCGAGAGGTCTGACCCCTCGACCACCGCGGCCCCTGCAGAATAGTGTTTTGGCAGGAGTAATGTCTCAGTGTCACCAACTATTTTCTATAGTACAACGTAGGTTGAAATGCTTGAGTGTTTATCACTTTACGTATAAACAGAAAATGAAAAGTCGAAAACATGAAATGCACACTTAAAGCTCATCACATGGGCAATGAGCAATTAATTAATACAATGTTTTAGCAGAAATAGATCATATTGTACACAAATATGTAACAATTGTAAGGGAACGGTATGAAATTACAATAAGAAGTGATGAAATGCAATTGTGCTTTAATAGTTAGGAAACTGCACTGCTTATATAAACGTCACTAATAACATCTACACATTTTTGCAACATGTGCAATACTATTGTTTATACGCTTCCTGATATGTCTGTAAAAATGAACTTACTTGGCTTGAATATTGTTGATGGCATAACATGGACCCAACTCTGTTTCCAGGAGTATGAAGTGCTTGCAGCAAATGAAAGGCTTGCCATTCCATTCACACTGATTGAACATGTCTTGGCACGGTTTTCGGATCTAAAAGAGAGTTTCTGTTTGGTAAACAAAAGGCATGACCGACAACCACAAAATATACGTCTGTTGTTCATTTTGGTGACCCCTTCTTGAAATTTCATTCTATTGGTACGAACACAAATACTCCTCAAAATTTTTCAGCTACTACTTGTGATATACGTATGCTAAGCAAAGCTACTGTTCATGGTTAATCTTTTAAAATATTACTCCCACTGAAATAATATTTCCTCCGCTTCACTTTTGAAAAATTATTCATCAAAATCGTTACACCAGTATGAACGTAAGCAATTAAAATATGAGTATATGGAAATAATACTTTTCAAACACGTATGATACGATATTTTGATTGCAGTTTAGTACGATGTATTTAACACTTTTGGCTAAACTTTATTTAATGAATCTAACGGCCAGCGGTTTAATACTACCACAGCCAAAAACAAGAATCAAGAATCTAAAACACCATATTAAAAAAAATACTAAATAATCAAGACAACACGAAAATTCTAGAAGATTCAAGAACAGAACAAACACTTAACGTATGCCGAATAACCGACATAGGATAAAAAAAACCGAAGCGCCCACGGCGGTGGCTACTGAATATTTAATTGACTGAACAACTAAAGTCCGGTCTACAACGACATGGAGGCGTATGAAAACGCACACGGTTGACGTAAATGTAAGAAAATACGCAGTAAATACCTACTGCTCATATCTAAGACACACAAGGAAACGTGACAATTCTAGGCTTATTGTTTTCAGGATTTTATCGAATCTTTTGAACGACATTAAAACAAACGGAAATTGACGTTGTATTTCATAGCAATTACGATGCGTAAAAATTGTACTGCACAAAAATACTATACTAAATGTTCATAACAATAGTAAAATATAATCATTTACCTTAAAACACATATTTTTAGCGATTTACTGTTTATTGTGCGCTTTTTCAGGCAAAAAATTTCAGCAAACTACTGGAAGTTGTGGAGGTGGTTGTATTTGTGATTGATGTGGAAGAAACACATATGGAATAATGTAAATAACAAAGTGGTTACAACACAGTGTCTTGGGTTGGAATCTCAAAAAGTCAAAACAATACTTTCCTAGTACTTATAATCATACTTTAAGAAAAATAAATAATAAATTTTTTTTGGACACGGAATATATTCTGAATCTTCTTGTTGCTTACAAAGGCAATGTAGAAGAAATACGAATATAAAACAATTTAAGAAAACAAGTAAGGCAATATTTAAGGACAATCATAATTGATTAAATCACTTGGAAAAGAAATAAACAGGAAAATTCGTAAATGAGAAAAATATAAATATAATAAATAATAACTACCCGGTCGAATGGAACATACATTTATTACTTACACTTAGAGAAATAATGTTGGGAAATTCATTTTTCGTATCTAACACTATGCTGCTTTAACGCTCCCAACACTACGGGGAACACTCAAACACTTAAATACGAACGACGTTTCATGGTTCTGCGGAGCTGATTGAGATATTTGGATTGTTAATTGGATTATAAGATCACAGGATTGAACCTTGGCCAAAGCGCTGATGACAAGCTTATTAAATACAAGTTAATTTAATGTGATGTGCAAGTTGATTACGTAGTGATTATCATCACGATATCATGAGGGGACGATAGAATACAAATACTTAATATAGCCTCCAATCATAATATTTTACTTGGGAAACTTAACACATCTTTTTTTGGAAAAAAATTATTTGTGCAAACACTTGTGTTTCTGTTATCGCAAGCGTATTTATACGAAGAACGTAATTGTGTGTTCAGCCCAAGGGAAACAAAGCTGAGAAGACTGTAACCTTCTGTTTTCTTGAACCTACCTGATCGGCGATCTCTCTCATATTATCAGGAGGACACTCAATGTCACCACAAAAATTTTGTATTTCTGTGGCCTTGCCAACGAAGAAAGCGATCTCGTTCACCACAACTCCCAGTGACATAAGATCAAATTCATCTTCTTCAGACAAGTTATACCTGAAAGAAAGAGACAGCGAATTCCCATTCAACAACCACACTAGGGCAAACAAACAAAATATCGTGAAATACCATAATAACATGATAAACCACGTTGCGGGCTTCATAAAAATTGCGAAAAATCTGTACACCGAGTTCACTAGTCTACCAACAAAGAGCAGCATGTGTAGTTTCGGCAATAAGGGACCAATATATCTCATATAAGATCACAATTTAAATGCGTAACATATTTCTGTTACTAAAGTTCAAAGTCTTAGTATTACGAGGTAGAGTAGGGTTACCTTATAAGGGAATGTATGCGTATGTAGGCATAGGCTATGTATTGTTGAAAGTGCCGTAGCCAAAACGTAAGCATGCAAGTAGGTTACATGCAAGTAGGCCAGATGTAGCCTACTGTAATATAAGGCCACGGTCGTAGAAGAACAGGTCTGGAAACTCGCCTGGATATTTGACCCTCTTGTTGTTTGGCTGTAGTTCGCCAAGTTACCGAGAATATTGTGTTTTATTGGCGCTGATGTTACGGCGGTCGGACTAAACTTCGCCCACTTCCTTTCCGCTACGATAAACAATTTATCAAAACGTATTTTTTATCAATTTATGAAATACTTTCTTCGCTCACAATTTTAAGAAAAGGCTTCAGCAATCTTTATTTTCTTTGTAAATTTAACAATGAAAAAAAGTGGACGGAGTTTGGGTCCGACCGCCCGGAAAACAGCGCCAAAAAGTACGGCATTCTCGGTAACTTGACGAACTACAGCCAAACAACAAGGGGGTGAAGCAAAATACATTGTTAGATAGGCGAGTGTCCAGACCTGTTCTTCTACGACCGTGTATAAGGCAATGCAGCCAGCCAAACTGTGTCTCATCATGGTCACCTATAATATAGAGTGGTTCGTCTACCACTCGTTCATCGCCGTGCGATGGTTAAGGTTAATTCTACTACAGGTTAGAAAGAAAATGTGTTTTCTTATGGGAGAGTTTGGCACAAGGAATATTTATGTCGCTAGTTTCGCTGCTATCGCAAAGGGACCAGAAAAATACGAAACTGTAATATAACTAAATTTAAATAGACTTGGAAATGGCAGAAGTCATTTAACTTAATTGCAAAGTGAAAATACACTAATTTCGTGTTTTAAATTATTAACTTTGTGTAACTAAAATTTCATGAAAGCTCTGTGATTGGTCGTAGAAGAACAGGTCTGGACACTCGCCTATCTAACAATGTATTTTGCTTGACCCCCTTGTTTGGCTGTAGTTCGTCAAGTTACCGAGAATGCCGTACTTTTTGGCGCTGTTTTCCGGGTGGTCGGACCCAAACTCCGTCCACTTTTTTTCATTGTTAAATTTACAAAGAAAATAAAGATTGCTGGAGCCTTTTCTTAAAATTGTGAGCAAAAAAAGTATTTCATAAATGGATAAAAATACGTTTTGATACATTGTTTATCTTTTGGCGGAGTTTAGTCCGACCGCCGTAACATCAGCGCCAATAAAACACAATATTCTCGGTAACTTGGCGAACTACAGCCAAACAACAAGAGGGTCAAATATCTAGGCGAGTGTCCAGACCTGTTCTTCTACGACCGTGGTTTGCACCAATTACAGATACCAGCGCTCAAGTAGCAGAAAATTTTCCTGTGCCAAACTTTTAACATTGATCATTAACATATTGTAGAATTAACCTCAGTCAAGGAGAGGATTCAGGCCCAAGTCTCTCTACGTGCCGCTCGCCGCTAGTTGACTACAGTTTTACAGCTTTCAGAATCATGAAAAGAGGAAACGTCAGACCCTATTAGACTTACATAAAACGTCTCAACAATTAGCTTTAGTTCAACGTTGATTATCTATTCAAACTGGTAATATACTGCTCTCCTCCAAACTGGGTATCATGCGATATTTATATATATCTTGTTTATAAACTTTTAGAATCGTTCATATTCAGCTATTCTTTTTCCTTTATAATCCTCCTCTGTATCGAAGTCCCAAGATAAAGGTTACTTTAATGCATTTTTACAATATTTACAGTACATATGCGGGTACGGACAACACATACGTATACACACGAAAGCCTACATTCAAGCGTATTAAATAAATACTTTCGTTGGCGCGTATGTGTGTATTTATGTGTATAAATACCAAAATTTACACCATAAAATAAGAAAGTACTTTTTTTTTGTGATGTAGGCTAAGCGCACCAGCAGTGTTCGCGTAATCAAATATGTGTTAGCTGCACGAGATAAAACACACGAAATATTAAGTCTCTAAATTACAGCTACTTCTGGCTACTGTGATCAGTAGTCCATATTTTATTCTAATCTAGGTATATTAAGAAAATGATTTTGGTCTAAAATTAAACTTTACATTTCGATGTTTCCTTTTTATGAGACCCAACGCTCTAAAGACCTGATGTAACACATAATTATAATTATTCTTATATTTTGCTTCGAGAAAAATACAGAACATCTACGTAAATTTACTGTAAAAATTCCCAGATTATTAATGACTACAAGTGTAATATTCTGAGATGAGAAACAACTAGTTCAAGTACATATTGCAAGCGCTACAAAACCACTGAATAGGCAATATGCGTTAGTAATATGCGTTATGATTGCCTTGAACTCCATTATCTACAGATAGTGCGTCGACTACTAAGTGCGATGTCATGCTTCACAATAAGATCTGACGTATGATGTACCCACTTCGAACAAATTTTATTTTAGTGTAAGCTATTTTTTCTTAAACTCAAACTGAATTTAGCTTACTTATTTTTAAGTGTTTATAACCCCGATAACCTGTATACGCGTGGCTAAAAACAAAATATGGAATGAAATACCAAGATCAAATTGTGGTTCATCTTGAGATATCGATCTCGTTCTAGTATTTTAAGATCATAGCCTACACACACCATACATAAACTACATATAAAAACTTGAATATAATCTCATTACTAATGTAAATCACTTGCTGCTACAAATCTATAGTGTGTCATCAATGCCACACATCAAATTAACTCAGAAATGTACGTAATTTGTTATCCTTAACTACAATTTAGAGACTATGGAAAACGCAAATGTCGGTAGTAATTTTGCTGAGCTTCAATGTATAATTTGAGAAATTGACTTGCACAAAAATTACGTTTCAGATTTTCGTTCGGTGCGATGCAAGTTTACTGAAACATGTCAGAAGGACGTACACACGTTTTAATAAATAATTTAATATAAAACTAAATTTACGTAAATTAACGCAAATAAATTATGTGTCTGTGTGGTGGCGAGTGTAGAATTTATTTTCGTAGTTAACTGTAGCTAAAAAGTAAGTTAAACAGTTTTACTAAAAGAAGCAGTGATCGTACCGATGTTTGGCGTAAGCTGTAGATTTTACATAGTCTTCTTTCTGGCAAACAATTACCGAGGGGAATTCAGTGTTCCACCTCAGGTACGTCGTCTCCACTACAAAGCTGATGCTGCCATATTTGTACTGACTCAAAGACTCGGAGATTATCTTAATGGCGAAGACCCACGAGATGAGGCAGCAACAAAACCAGAAAATTCTGAAAATACAAATAAATAACAGCAACGAACAAAAATTTATTAAAACACAGTCAAATGTATGACACTGAAAACTTCATATTGTAGTCTATATAATAGGATATCTCAAATGTTGACGTACTGTTACAACAGTGAAGATGGATAATCTTTCAAAACTTTCACGTCAAGGTTTTTTAAGAAAATAAGTAATCTTGAAACTGAACATATATCTTTGTTGTGCATTCGTTATAGGCAGTTACTACATCAGTGTGACCTGCAATGCGTACAATACGTTTCCAGAGATAATTACGCTAGACGGTTCAGTTTTGCGTGCTCTGGCTGTGGCAATATGTTGAGATACCTAGCGCAAACTTATGTAAACCTGTGTTAGTATCTGTGTTTAGAAAATCTCTATGCCACATCCGCCCATGTGCATCTAGTGGAACTGTAAGCTAAAATTTGACATCATTGGTGATAGCCTAATTAGAAAATTTAATATTTTTATTATTTTACTAGAATTCTGTGTCGTCGATTTTTACCCTGGAAACTTGATTTACTACTCTAAGGTGTGTCACGTATGTGGTTTCATTACGACTATGCTCCTGCACAAGTAGTAGCATCACTGCAAAGGCAAACATAATGCATAGAATGTGACGATCGATTGGCTGCACTGAGCTTACTGAATGACTTTTTGCTTAGATGTCACAAGTACAAATGTTAACTTCCCGTGGGGATATTTAAAAAGTCTGCTACTGAATCCCTGTGAAACAACAGGATCAATTTACTGATACCAATGAATTCGTCCGACACGTGCCAAGTCTTGTTTGATGACACAATATTTGCCATGGCTTTGCCTAGTTTTACGCTGATGTTAAAAGTCGCCCTTTTGAATATGTTTTGCTAGAACTAGTACTAACAGATGGTATTTTAAAACCAGTACTTATAGTGCCGTTGGTAAGTAGTCAGTGCGCTCATTTACATAAAAAACAGTTAGTCTCTGCGTCAGTAACCGAATCGATGTATGGAACCGAAGGGATAATACATTTTAATGTTTGTGCGCTAGATTGTTTTGTCGTATGTTGCACGCCTGCGCGTTTAGGCAAACTAGCCAGCATCGTTACCCTGATTGCATATCGTGTAGGAGTCTTGTAACACACATTGATAACGATGTCCTAGAATGAAAACCTCGTATCTACAGAATTTGAAAACATCGCATAAATTATAAAAACATGAACAAAATGTTATATTATTCAAAACTTTTCTTTCGTAAAAAATATGTTTTAAAAACGTTATTGAAATTCCTTTTTTATGATAAGTTAAAATTTTTGTTTGCAATTTTTATTAGTGGAATTGAAGACAGTGTTAAAATTGCAGATACGAGGCTTTCATTCTAAGCCATCGATAAGTCGAATCATCATTGATAAGAAAACGTTAGACAGTGACGAGTGTTTTACTTAAATTGATTGTGATTTACTCATGCCATTTCGAAACAAAAATCAATTAAAGATGTTGGTACACAATTATACTGTAAAAACTGAATAGCACATATGCTTATTATGTAACTTACACAGGAAATGAAGTAGTATTGCCACGTACAATTAACACAATTATCACCGTTTAACTTAATGGAATAGCAAACTGCGTTCTGTCGTCTACAGTTTCCTATTTCATGGAGTTATTAAACTGCAATAGTTGAAACATTCCTTTGAAGAATGCATATCTTTCTGAGTTATCACTTGCGGCTACGAGACGTCTAAGGGTATATTTTGTTATCATTGACCAGGAACAACCTGCGTATATAAAGTAGTTTTTTATATATATCTGTTCCAGCTTATAACTGTCGCACATTATCGCAAATTAAATGGCGTTTTTGGCCATAATTCTCTAAACTTACTTTTTGTATTGCCACGCAAGAGAAAACGTTCGTTGAATTATTTTCTAGAATTTGAATATGGTTAGGAATAATTAACCACTGGAATGGACTTGCAGTTAATGATATGGGATTGATTGGCGCTGATTTTACTGTTTAGTTTGAAAAATATAGTAATTGCAAGTACTACAATTGGAATGGTATCTGTACAAGCAATTTAATATTTATATGATTCTTCCGAATTACTTTCGCAACAAATGAAACCCGTAAAGTAATAATTCCGTGCGTATTTTAATTGAGCATAAAAATACCATGCATATTTTCAAATGCCGCCGTAAACACTGAAAACACGTCCTTATTGGCTAACATATGTATGACGTAGTTGGACAGTTGTTTTCGTTTGCCGTCACCTGCCAGGCATTATAGTAGGTTTTGGAATTTTAAACTGACTTAAAGAAAAGGGTAAATTTAAAAAACCCGGTTACTTAAAATCTAACTCGGAAAATTTGCTCGTTGTAAATGCAAGCATGCAAGATTGCAGTTGCAAATTTTTTTAGTTAATAACAAAGAACCTAGTTGAAAGGAATGAAGACAGCAAGGTATCTCTCGCATATTGCGATGTTTTTAATGGTAGGTTTGTTTACGTCAGTTTAATTAAAATTCCGCAGAAATGATAACTTACTACGATTTCATTTTCTTGTTTCAAATCCGGTCAAGAATAAAGTCAATCGTATGAAGTTCGTATGCGTTCAAAAAGTAAACCTGCCGGGCTAACAGTTTGAATGCGTTTAAGCAAATTTGCTGGCTCTTAGACTGGTGTTTGAGCGTTCTGATAGCGCGAGTCGGAAAAATATTATAACTCATTAATTTATCTATTATCTATCAATTTTCTTCCCAATAATTGTTACGTTTTTTTTGTGAGCGACCGTGAGAACTGCAGCAGCAGTGCTACCATCTATTGACACATTTCGCAAAACCCCGCCCACCGCTCGAATCAGGTGCCTTGAATTCGCCTAATGGCTGAGCTGTTTCTACAGTCGGGGCGACCACGCAGTGGAACAGCAAAAACACAATGAATTGAACAGATGTCGAGATTTGTTAGAAACATTGACTTTTTTTTTTTTTTTTCACAGAAAGTTCCCTGAGCCTCGGCTCGTAGTGGGAACAGTATTTACAGCACTTGTTCACAGATCATATGTACACATGTGGTTTTACATATTAGGAAATGGTGTGATTTAGTCCTCCAATAAGAACACATACAATCGTCGAAATAACCATTGCATACATCATACATACATTATATTTTAGTCGGAAACAGCAGACTGTTTCACGATTCGCCTTTTAGAAACCACATAGTCCGTCTTGTAATGTAACATGGCGCTGTAGTAAATATTGTAATTTGAGTAAATTTAATTGTATTGCTGCATGCTGCATAAATGAGCTACAATAAACAATTATAATTACTTTGAGTTCCAGCCATGCCCGTTATTACCACACAAACAACTGGATTCAACGAAATTTCACGAACTAAAATTAGCCAAGTTTCTGTAGCATTAGTGTAAACAGACCAGCAATAACAAGTCAAATGACGTCACAGTGAGATCAGCATGGCAGTACTAATTTTTACTGAGCTAAAATGAATGTTTTTTTAATTTACGTTTTTCACGAGTTATATGGACATAAATAAAGAACGTGTGGTGCCGTTACTCGTTAATTTAAAAGTACATTTAAATACAAAAATAGAATAAAAACAGGGAACATCTCCATTATAAAGCTTTGAAATTATAATTCTTAGTGTAAGCTATTGCAGAGATGTGTCATCATTACGAAAATTCAGATAATTTTTCTCACGAAATATTTTTAAAGAAAGTACTAAAATACGAAGATAGTAAGCAACTTGTATTAATAAACACAAAACACACATGAAAGTTCATTTTAAATAGCAGGTACACCTCAGAAATGCATTCTAACATTGTTAAGAAAATAACGTTTTCCTATATATTAGGGGAATACTGTACTGTGAATACAATTTCACGAACATATTAATATGTGTATATATATATATATATATATATATATATATATATATATATATATATATATATACATACATATATACACACACCTACACACGCGCGCGCACACACACACACACACACACACTCAAGTATTTGCGTTTTAAATTGTCCAATGATTATCTAAACATTTGTAGTCTATTCTTCGAGACACATAATTATGGCATACTCACCTTTCTGACCAGTGACTCTCAGGCTCTGCAATGTAGCGTATCCCGTGTAAGGAAGAATTGAGGCAGTAGTTCTTTATTTTTTCCATCAGGGACGGTGTTTACTGTGGCAAACACAAGTGTATAACACATTTAAGTATTAGCTATTCACTACGTTAAAGATTATAAACGTAAAAAAAACAGCAAATCACCTGAACTCTCTACTTAAATGACCGAATGAGGGGGGGCAGTTATAAGACACTAGAGTCACATTCGGGAAGACCCAGGTTTAATTCCTTGTCCAACCAATTTGATTTCGTTTCTCCACGGTTCTGTGCTATATGTAGAGCCCACGATTTTTCGCAAAAAGAATTCTGTAACAGTTCGTTTCAATGCCTTATGTGCACGTATGTAGCCGTGCTTCATGGTCAGTGTTTGGCTGTTTTTATTTGTCAGCGTCTAGGGTTCTACCCGCAAATCACAGACGTGTGGTGTCGCAGTAACAGTGTTCCTGTTGGCACAGTTAAATGAGCCACGTCTGTGTAATAATACATTCTGCCAATAACCATAAAGCAGAGCTTCATATGTGTACTTAAGACATTGAAACAAACTGTAGCAGAATTCTTTTCGCGAAAAATCGTGGGCTCTAGCTATAGGCCATGGCCCATGGCCGCTTACCTTTCTGTCCCTGAGTCACTGAAGCATTGGTTCCATCTCTGTTTACCTCTTTGTGAATCTGACGCCTTGATCTCTGCCTACGCGTTTAACTAAGGTCGGTTATACTAGTCACGTCAGTCTGGGCAAGGATATATTTCAGCTCCAGGCGTTTTAAATGTAACACAAGAGCCTAAATTCATGAGACCATGACTTGCTTGTTGACTCTACATTTGCATGCATTGAACATGTATACCTGAATGATTCTCCCCCCATGTTGTGTAATATAAACAGTGTTACGGCAAACTGTACCTACTCACAAAACGTAATAAAATGGTAATAAAGTATGCTATCAACATGCCACTAGTAACCCAGCGGCCAGTTCAAAACTTAATCGATCTTATTGTTCATCATTTCAGCTACCACAATATTAAATCATCACCATTGTACTGGTTGCACTGAATGATATTTCGCGAACCTAATCAGCCAATAATCGAGTCAACTGTTCTCGTCACTGTACAAAGTTGTTGTTATAGTATTGAGACCACGCTAACCCAAGGAGTGCAACCTTGAAGTACCTATTAGATATCACAAAAATTAAACCAATGGTAACTACAACTAAAGTTATGGCGTAACCGATAAACACAAATGGGAAATGAATAAACGCCTTTGGTTAAATTCGCAAGGGAAATTAATTTTATTTCTTAACTACCTCTGTGACCGTTACACAGAATACTGACACTGGCTTTGCGCATGCTCTGTAGGTCTCAGTAAATTAATTGCTGCTTCACGCTAATGATTTTTAAAATATGTTCTTTTGTTCGTTTATGTGTTATTTTCAGATCATTACATAAAAACATACACTGAAATAATTCATAAGAGGCTTTAAATAAAGAAAAATTTTTGAGTAAGTGGCGAGGACTGCCCTGAAGTATACTGCATCATTAGATGTGACGTGCTGGAAAAAATATAAAAACAATCCCAAATCGCAATTTTTAAAAATGACCATTGGGAATTATTTTAAAAGTGTGAGCATTCTTTTAATCTATTAAAACTAAAATTGTTCTAAATCCTTAAACACGCAGGAAATAAAACGCAAGCTGGGTTGGCAGTCATCTTCACTTTCGTAATTTTGACAGTCGCTAATCTATGTCTGGAGTTAACTGAACACACTCGAAATAACTGCTTAATTTATTCTTTGTACTAAACACGCATTCTTCCATATTGTGAATAAAACATTATGGCTGCCAGGATTTGACAATTGGCAGCGATGTTTCCGGTAAGGGAAGCGGTCAAACATTCAGCAAGGCAAATTCATAATGCTTAACTAAGGCCCCTATGCGTTGCTATTACGTTACAATATATTCACGCATGCGAAAGAAAAAAAATTCCAGCGCAATTAATTTTAACTGTATAGTTTCAGTAAGGCGTTACAATTCTTGACTTGCCTTCATTATACGCTGCAAACTTGATGGACGTGTTCCAGTCAATGAAAATGTTAATAAACAGTCAAAACAAAACGTGTTTTTAATTCTATTTTTTTTTTAAATTTTTACTTATAAGAAAGCGTGAATTTACGAAAAAAAGTAGTGAGTACAACTAACGCATTAGACACTGTAATCATGTGGTCACCTATAGTTGGTGTGTCGGATATCCAGAAACACGGACACGGGAGAGCAGCTAAGGGCGACTCGTCTGTGCGCATCAAATACCTCGTCGCCTTTACATGTAATAACCGAACCATATCACAAAGAGGTAATAGGCTCAACTTGCATTACAAATTTCGCACAAGCATTTCTTGTGCTTAAAAATTACCACGATAACATCAAATATAAAATTTCCGCTGGGATTAGATGTTTGAAATTCTAGTTTAGGACTTGACTCAGCGTGAACATACTCGAAACGTACTTTCAGTGTTGTTTTTAAGGATGTCGTCGTTAAAATGTACGATATTCTGTAACTGTGTTATAGGTCGTGTTTGTTTTGTAGCTATTACTTGTAAATACATATTCCTCACTTGGAAAAACTTCAGCTTTAATAGTTTGGTATAAGACCCATTTTGAAGTCATAATTTGCTTCTTGCATGATAAAACGACGAAAACAAACTTGTTTAAAAATTAATTAATCCTGACATGGAATGTCACAGACTACTCAAGAAAAGTGTAAAATTCTAAATGAAAGAAGTATTCTTCCGTGTTTAATTATTATAGAATTTATATAAAGTTGTGTAAATTTCAGCTTTTTTAATATAAAATATTACTTTTTTGTACTGTATGTTTATTAAAGTAACCCGTTGCAACTTATTACCAATATTATTCCACTTCAGTATCTCAGTTACTTTTTATATTTCTACGCTTCTGTAGCATGCAAATCATGCCTTTGACAATCGTTCTGTATAAAGTACTTGGGTAAAAATAATCTCATACGAGAAAAATTAAATTACCAGTAAGTCTACAAAGCAAGCACTGTTTCGTATACATTAAAAATAATCAACATTTTAGTGATCATCACGGGTAACCAAGCCTCACTCATAAAGTTAAGCAATTTTTTTATTAAATGTTTTTCGCTAAAGCTCTGCACGCTAACTAATGAACACATATACAAGATGCCCCACAACAATGAGTAAACTGAGTCCTTTGTATGAAACTATTCGTGTTAAACTATCTAGAATGCCACTGCAAGTTGTTAACACCGAATACGTCGCTTCACGGAAAGCATTTTGATAATTTGAATTGAAGTCAATGCAGCTTTGTGTACCAGAAGTGATATTAAATGAGCTTAAGCATATCTCCTGCATGTTTATAGGGCAACCTGTAGTTATAGAAGTCGCAAAGAAGAATTTCTATTTGATTTCCTTGGTGATAGGTATAGCCAGAGAACGTCTCCAGCAGACAGTGAGAGAACCTGTTAATCCAGGAATATCAGCACATTTTTAACGAATGTGCAAATCAGCTATGTAACATTGGAAGGTACGTTGAACTAGCGTTGGAGTTTTCATCTAACATTAGCTATAATCGCGACCGTAGCTGTGCGACAAGCAAACACCACGCTTAACTCCAAGCATACAAATACTTATAAAACATCCTTTCCTTTCACGACTTCTTATACCTACATACAAGATGGCAGAAAATTCACGTAAAGGATTGCATGATAAGATTCTGTTGTACAAATCTAGTAGAAAATAATTATTGGGAATAATGTGTTGGTCACAGGTCCCCGAGGAAACTAAACCAAAAATTTCTATAATAGTTACAGAAAATCGTTGTTGGAATACGAGCGATTGAATCATGACATCAAAATTCCAACCGCCGAAACACATTTGGGCTTGTTCGCCGCCTGTTGGGACAGTGGTCTAACTTGGCTGTCTGATGATTCTCACCACACGATTACTTAATGAGTGACCTAATTGACACGACTTAATTCTGTCCTCCATCCTTCAAATTCTCACAGTCTAGTTCTGATGTGAGATTTGGTAGTCCTATGTGAGCACTGTTTCCCAAGTGGGGATACTATAAACTGGGATTTTAGTTTTCAAAACTTTCTTGTCGTTTTCCTCGAAATGCATTGCCAAATAGTGACTTCTAACTGATTTTGACTGAAGAATCACATGGTACCATCCACATTCACAAATTACTTGACATTTTGTACAGATGATGTGAAAGTCTCACACCTGTTATCGTGATAATACAAAACTGGTATGTAGTATCGGTCTTTTTATTATGCTGGAAATAGAACAGCATACGGTGAAAAACTAAATTTAATATGTTACTGTTATATAATAAATGGTGTGCGACTTTCGCTTCACTTAGTACATACAATATCCCCGTAGTAGAGACGGGCTCAGGAGAAACCACTTGCCTGGACGCCGGAGCAGCTGCAACCAGCACTGTTTCCACGAGCTGCGGGTTGCGGAGTGCCCAGGCGGATTAGCTCTGTTAGTTTACCTACTACCATGCGCTGTCCTACCGCGATGTTATCAACTCGAACAAACAAACATAGGCGCCACCTAGCGGCACGAACCTTCCCTCAAGCATTAACCAACAATTTCGTATTACCGTCACGGCTCCACACTGTTTTAGGTTCGATGTGCTGAGTAGATAAAGTCCCTTTTGTTTCCCCACGATAACCGAACTCTGCAGTGTAATTCGATATTGGAGTTAAGTGTTTGAACTACGGCAGCAGTGTACGTGTGTGTATTTTTTAAAAATAACTTAATGCTTTGCAATTAAGTTAGACATCCATGAATTAATAAAACAATAACTAAATATCCAAAAAAATGTTATTTATATAACTAAGTACACAAAGGTGTTATTAAATCGGAAATTTTACGCTAAACGCTTAAAGCTTGAATGTTTTAAAATATTAAATTTTACTCAAAGTATTTCTTAAATAAAATATTTGCAATTGGAAATGCAAATACGTTTAATTAAGAAATTGGTGATAGTGATTATTTTCATTTTTAGTACTGCAATTTTATATATATATTGTTTATGAAATGAAAAACACATTTTTTTTTTTGCTTTTTGAGGTATATTTTTGGTATATTAATTATGCTTTGTGCAATTTATAGTTTGTACAGGCAATTTTAGTGAAACTAGTGTTAAGACTGAATAATCTAATGTCAGCATTTACGTAATTGAAAAATTATTAGAGAAAAATAGAGAAACTAGTTGTAATTTGAGTTCATATGGAAGTCATAATACTTAGGTGCAATAGCACCGCGTGTGTGCTAGAAATATACCTACCATATATATGTCATAGATACCTACTAGACAAATTCGATTAGCATTACATTCCTATTTATGTACTAAAAGAGTCACGCATTTGCACATATAATTAAACCATTATAAAATAGATATGCAATGCATTTACCCGCCAAGCAACTTAACGTGGCTCATAGAATAGCAGAGCACATAAACTGAAGCCTGTGCAAATTACTTCATCAATATTTAATTAGACACTACTTGCCCATGAGCCACATACTTTTGTTCCTCAAATGTCCTCAGATCTAGAGCAATTTAAATCATCTCAGTTTCTTAAAAATACTTTACTGCGGTTTGTGATATAAAAAAAGGTCTGATCTTCGTAAGCCTACACAATAGAGAACCGAACGTGTAACATTACTCTTCTAGCAGTAAACCATGTCATGGAATTCAATTTAGATCCACATGAACAAAAGTAAATTTATTTTAAGCATAACAAAATACTGAAGCCTGCATCTTTACGCTAATTGTTGTACACGTAGGCATAAAGGAACTTAAATTTTCTAATATTTCAATGAAGCTATAAAAATCCCAAATATTTTATACAAGCAAACAGTCATTTGTAGATATACCATTACGATGTTATTCATTGTATAGTTTATAGCGTATGGGTTATCGTAATTCGATACCCAGTTTTCAAATCGGTCTTAAACCTGTTAATAAACTTTTATCCCAGGATGTGACTGAATGCATGCCAAAACTTTAAAGATTATTTTGCCTTGAACATCTGAACATCAAAGGAGCAAAAGTTCAAATACTTTCGCTTACCTTCTATAGCAAAACATTTTAAATGAATTTGCTGAGGAGTCTCAAAATAGAACGTTTTGCCTTCTATAGCAAAACATTTTAAATGAATTTGCTGAGGAGTCTCAAAATAGAACGTTTTGTTTAACAGGATTGATTTGCGATTGTATTGACGTAGCGTTTCATGATTATATTGTAATGAAAAGAGTATTTAGTTACCTTTCAGATGTGTATACATAGCACATACGCTCGTTGTATTGTTGTCACGCCTGCAGACTTAACATAACGCGCACCTTGGTACACCTATAAGTTACAATCACACCTGGAGAATTATATGCAGTGGCTGTAAAACGAAAGGAAAATGACCAATTAAAAGCACCAACGCATTCAATTTCGGTTACTGGTACTTAATTTTTCCGTGATAATAGAATTTGTTCTACAGACAAAGATTTTTTTTTTTAATTTAAAATAGTTTTATTGCGTGTGGAAAAATTGCTTTTGGCCGAGCATATTTCTGTGGGGTTGTTCGTCTTCTGCTACTGATTGGCGGGCGACCTTCCATATTGTTGGCCAGCAGGCCCTCGTAGATAAGATGGGAAAACAAAACCTTAAACGAAGATTGCCGTAGTTTAACTCCTTCGTAAGGCAACTTAAGGAACGAAAAATGAATGTTACAATGAAATAATAATGATTTGAAATAATATTTTATAGTATGTTGAAAAGTTATATTTAATAACGAAAATATTATATTATGGACATGGCAATTATAAGACGTCCTTATTCGTCATTCGTTGTGTACCCGCCAGTACCGTTTGTGTGTCGAATTCTTAAGTGCTGATGATGAATGCATATATATTTAACTTAACAATGCTGCATTAAATCGATTTTTATAATTCCAAACGGTACATATTGTTCTGCAGCTTTTGTATGTAAACATGCAATTCACCAGTAATGATTTACGAAAAATAATTATTTTAAAAGAAAAAAGTAAAGGTAACAATGACTAAAAATTAAAATTGTTCTAAATTGCGTGTTCTGACGTTAGTATTGTGTTCTGACGTTAGTATTAGGGAGAGGTGGATTGTAGCCCACTTCGGGCGTTTTCGATTAAAATCAGGCTCTCTATGTTTAATCTGGGAGTTAGGACTCTCATATATTATGCTTCCTGTTGTCCAGAGCCGCCATACTGAAGGTTCGTGCTGTTCCAGTTCGGCTTCGCTTTAGCTTCTGCGTGCCTAGTGACTCTGTTGCCTGGCCATGAACTGCTGTGTACTCTAGCTGGAAAATAAACACACTTGCGTTCGCCGCTGTTTCAACGGAACTACCAACCGACCATTTCACAACACTTTACCAGGCCATGAAATGAGTGACATATTCAGCATGTTGTCCAGGCCGACACATAAATTACATGGTATTGCTGAGGGCGGCTTTTATTGCTTTTTTTTCGATATTAATATTTATCTTTCGTGTTTATATGTTTATATGTTTATAAGATTGGTCAGCTTCGAATGATTAAGTTCTACCTTTTTTTGTACATAAGTGTTTTTATTTTACATTTATTTCAAGCTGTTTGTTCAACATTAGTCTGAAAGGGAGTTAAGTGGTTAGAGGTCATGGCGAAGGGTGCCGGGTTCGATTCCCAGACGGAAAATATTTTGTCTCCTCCTTGGGTTTAGGAGTGGGTGGTACGTTTTTCCCTTCACCCACATCCTTGCGGAAGGCAATGACGAACAACCGCTATAGGCTTCCATTGCTAAAGGCTTCAAATTGTATGTTTCTCAAAGCCTATTTGGAAAAATAATAAAAACAGTACTCCTAGACAATAGTATCTTCCAACTTCTGAGCAAAGACTTTCCTCGAGTTACGCATTTCTGAGGAACAATCTCTGACGCCGTAATCTCGTACATTTGTTTTGCCTATTTTTATTTCACGACTGAAAATTCCAAAAATTCCACAATTGAAACATAGCTTTTGATACTACCTATTCAGTAGACGCATAATAAGTGAAATAGGAACACATAATTATGCCTTTTTTTATAAATGTTAACAAAAATGATAATTTGAATGCAACAGTTGTAGTAATATCAACACGATATTCAAGTTCCGCCCATATAATGTTCAGTATTTAAGCGCCAACAGTTCCGATTGTTTAATTGATTCTTGCACGACTGTTAGCAGTGTCATCTACCAGTGTTCTGAACACACAATCCTTGATTGACACGCCCCACAACAAATAAGATCAAGATAGTGCATGGATCATAGCCCAGCCGTAAGGGATACAACAATTATTTGCTGTGCCATTTTATTCCTTAGAACACGTTTACATTCTTGAATATTAAACGTGAAGTAGAACGGTTTTGGGTCAACTTAAAAAAAAAACGCGACAATACTTTACGGTATATTGACTTAGTTTCGTCACGCGGTCAGCACGTTTTTTTTGGCCTCTACTCGAGAGGTCACCGGTTCGATCCTATACACTCTGCCGAGTGATTTTTTCCCCATTATTATTCGCCCACAGTCCAACTGAACTGCGCGGAACTCCACGACTACCATTTAAATCAAGTTCCAGGCTGCAAAAATAAATATTTGGGAAGTTCCTTTGAATGTATGTGGCAGCATATTCCACCGAAGTTTATATGATTTTACACCAACCACGTTCGTGTGTTTTCGCATCTACGTTGCGGTAAAAATACAGTAAAATGATGTAAAACAATTTAGCAAACGGTAGGTAGATTTAAATTTTCATACATTTGTGACTGTGACAGTTAAAAATATGTACGTGTAAGTTTATATTTTTCATCTTAAGAACTGTAATACGTTGTGTTAATTCATGTAACAATTTTTATGATTTGCTTAGAAACTATGACTTTTTAATATTAACAAGCAGATATTTATAATAATTGGAAATCCTGATCATAGGGGGATGCGAACTCACGTGCTTCGCATTACGAGTCTGACACCATAACCGCAATACCACAACTATTTATTGACATGTTATTCATTCAGCTATTCGAAAATTTCTGTCTTTTTTAACAATATCTCATAATACCTTATGCCACTGTTCATTACTTGCAAAAACTTTCCCCTTGGACGTATATAAGCTGAAATGTACGAACTGTCTTTTCATAGCATACTTTGGGTGAAGTGAATAAAAACGAGCAAAGTCTTGTACTTGCGAAATAGCAAGTAAAGACTTCAGACTAGGTGAATAAACGCTAGTATTTGCTTGTGCTTCAAGTAAATACTTTGAGCGAAGTAAACACTTAGTAAACACACTAAAACGGGTTGAATAGAAGTGGTAGTAAATACTTGTACTCTAGTAAAAGCTCAATTATTCGCGAGGTTAGTCAGACCCATGCTTAAAGTGTTTACTTGTTGGTGAAATAGCTGGTTTCATGCAGCTGCGAGCTCGAAAGTAGTACAGTAACAGATTAAATACTAACCCTAACAGTTGCAAACAATTACTGAGGTTTGAAGACGAGAACATAGATTTTCTTGCGAACTATTTCCTTGAAGATAGATATGAATATCGTGGAGGTGCTCCGTCTCCTAGGATGAAGATGGAAATATTTCTTAGATATATCAGTGATCCTGGATTTCAAAGTGGTGTGGCAGTAGACATAAGAGTTGATCGTACCACTGTTTGTAAAACATTTTCATATGTTTTGGACAGAATAGTTGATAAAGCTGAAGAATGGATTAAATTTCCATAAACTCGAGAAGAAGTGAATACATCAAAAGCGGAATGGAGTTCACGATTCAGCATCCCGACGGTTATAGGAGCGTTGGACTGTACGCATGTTGAAATTAAAAAGCCAAGTGTTTTCGGCGACGAATACATAAATAGGAAAGGAAGAGCTACTGTCAATGTTCAGGCCACATGTGATGTACATGAGAAGATAACAAGTATCGACGCCCAGTGGCCAGGAAGTGTCCACGATGGAAGGATTTGGAGTAATAGTCATGTACAGCAAGGTCTACGCTTGTACAATGGTGATGCGTGTCTTTTGGGAGATATGTAGTGGATATGGAATAATTCCCTGGCTTCTTACACCTTTCCCGGACGTTCACAATGCTCAGGAACGTTTATACAACCATACCCACGCTCAAGAAAGAGTAATAATTGAAAGGGTGTTTGGACAACTAAAGCAACGATTTCCAATTCTTGCAAATAATGTACGAGTTTCATTGGAGAAAGTGTCTAAGATCATTGTGAGCTGTGCCGTTATACACAATATTTCCAAGCACTTAAATGATGGCTGGGACTTTCAGTATCCAGACATTGAAGAAGGAAATGGAAATGATCACAATGACGAAGGGCTCGACATGGAAATAGAAAGAGAACAAATAATTCGGGCACGAGGTCAGATGAAACGACGAGACATCGCTCGAATTCTTAGTGAAATATAACTTCACAACCGATTATTATTTGTGATCGTGTAATAAATGTTAACCTACGTCCTAATCCTGATGTCCCTAACTTGTTTTCCATACTTGGTAAATAAAAACAAACAACAAACAAAAATAATAAAACAAAACAAAAAACAAAAGCATTCAACTTAGTGCACATGTACGTGCATATACGTAACAACATGCATTACACGCTTCACGCATGTTCCATCTGTCACATGCGTGAAGCTAAGCGCACTACGTTACATGATGTTGATTTTTATTTTATTTTTTACCAAGTTTGATTTTTTTTTTATTACCAAGTTTGAAAAACAGTCGAGGGAAATCAGGATTAGGGTGTAGGTTAACATTTATTTCAAAATCAAATATTCTTTTAAATTCTTCACCATTGCTTTTTACGTATGTCTCATTAGTTTCATAACGCACTTGCTTTTCTTGGTGAGGCATGTTTTGTATGGCCATTTCTTCTTTTTGGATTTGCAGCCGGGTGAGGCGTATTTGTTCCAATAGCAGTAATCGCTGCAATTCAGCTGTCGGTAGATGTTCTGTTTCGTCTGTTTCACATTGAAGCTTACGTTTCTTTGGAAGTTGTTTTTTCACTGCTGCTGTTTCTCGGACTTCTTTAGGTATTGGATCGTTCAGCACTTCCGTATTTGTAGTACTCGCCATACCAACAGCCAGACTTCCAGGAACTTTGGCATACACGGGGTTGGTTTCAGTCTCGGCAATTGCAATAAATTCCTTTTCCCAAGGTAGTAGCTTTAACGGCTTATTTCCAGTTGCCTTTAAGTCAGTTTTTTTCTTGATGTAGGACTTCATGTTGTTCAGTAATTTCTTAAGTTGTGCAATGTTAATAGGCTTTCCAGTGTTCTTCCTATAACCTTCCATAACAAGTTTCCAGGCTTTCTCTTTCGCAGAAATCACTCCGGGCAGCATTGATTTGTTGAGGAGTACTGGATGATCTTTAAGTAGAGATACTAATAAAGCTCTGTTGTCAAGCACGTCTTCGGTAGCCTCAGCTTCAGTATCACGAAGCATCTTAAACGAAATGTTACGTCGCAACGTTAACGAACAAGTTATATATGTATGTAGTGACCTACAAGTAGGGACAGGGGAGGAGAGGGAGGTTAACGTGTTGGTACTTGAACACTGGCCAACTTGACTATGAGGAAGTCTTCACCACCTCTTTCCTCGCCGCGAGTACCTACGTTTAGTAAACTGTTAGAAAACACTTTTTTGTGTCAAGTAAACTCTTGCAAGTAAAGTACTCTCTTATTCACCTACAATAATAGAGAATACTTTACTCGCAAGTAAGCGCTTGCGAGTCTTAACTCGTTGTTATTCACTTCACCCTTTGTCTTACAGTATTTTACTATGTAAGATATAACTTACTGTAAATATGAAATATAACACTAATGAATGTCTTTCAACGATTTAGCTTATGAAGTGGCAGTAAGGAAATTATTTATAAATGTTGATATTTTGCGAAAGCTCAAGTAAAATTAATTATGCAACAATTGACAAAAGTACACAGTACACTTTTGTAACTATAATACATTAGTTTTTATAAAATTGTTTCATTACTGAAGAAGTCTGCAAACTAATGTGTTTATGTAAGTACTATTCGGAAACTAGTAGGAATGAAAAACTTTTTTTAAAATATTACTTTATAGTGTACTAGCTATTGCCCACGAATTCGTTCGTATGTTTTTTCACGTAGCCTATTGCTTCTTTGATCCATGCAAAAAATGTCTTTCTTAAGTACTTTATACTGTCCGTAAGTTATTCGTAAAAAATATGTATTTTTAATTTAAATATATTTTCAACAACTAAATTTATTAAAGGTATTTTAGCAAAAGGTTAGATAAAAAACTTTTGGGCCCTTAATTTTCTAAAAAATTCTGAAACAAAAATAATTTAAAATGGTGCAAAATAATGTTACGGGCTCTTAATGACGGCTTAGAAATATTTCGAAAAAGAATTTTTGTGGGGTGCTCCGTTCTGCCTCTCTGCCCTCTTTGCCTCCTCCCCCCAAATCCAATATACATGCATAATAAAGTCACCTTCACGCAACATTTTTGTGTGAACTATAGAGAAGAAACACATGTGAGGGTGCACTTTGTTGCCTGCCAGGTATGCAACCCGCGTTGCAAAGGTGGTCGTACGACCATAATTTATTTGCTGTATGTGAATGCGGGTTACACGATAGGGCAGAATCATGTTTCTACAGATCTTCTGATAGTTGTATTCCAAATGGGGAAACATTGATTAACTCTTAATGATTGTACATTGGGGTTAATTTTATTGGTTTTGTTTTTATTTTATTTTAGATTGCAACTGCACAAGAGCGTACCTTGCGAAAATGCCACATTTTCTTACAGTAACTGTTCAAATTGGCGACCACCTACTTCGCTACACAATTGACAGCGACGAACAATAATTGATTGTGTCACGCGATGCAACATGTGTGGGGTGTTGCGAATAATAATACACGCATCAGTAATTCGGGCACGAAGTTCAGCTACTGTGTTGATCGGGGTCTCGTATACTAATGTCTTCAGGTGACCCCACAGAAAGAAATCAGGTGGCGTCAGGTCTGGGGAGCGTGGTGGCCACTTCACAGGTCCACCTCTGCCTGTCCATCGCTCACCAAATGTGGTGGTAAGGTGACGACGAACTTTAAAACTGAAGTGAGCAGGAGCTCCGTCATGTTGGTACCACATACGCTGACGTGATAGTAAAGCCACGTCCTTCAACAGAACTGGAATTATGTACTCTAAAAACTGTCGACAAAGGTGGCCAGTCAAACGCGCCGGCAAAAGCGTAAGAGCTAATCAGGTTGTCGCTGACAATGCCGGCCCAGACATTAACAGAAAATGTCACTTTATGGCGGTGTTCCACCATCGCATATGGGTTGATGTAGTTCCATACGTGACTGTTTCGACTGTTGTGAATGCCATCACGCGTAAAAGAAGCCTCGTCGGTCCACAAAATATTACGAGAAAATCTAGGTTCGTTTGCGCTTTGATGCAGAAACCAGCGAACGAAATCGACTCGTGACTGAATATCAGCTGGTTGTAATGCTTGCACCTTTTCGCGATGAAAAGGGTTTAGTAGTTGTTCGTGCAGAACCCTCAACACACTTTGGTGGCTTGCATGCATTGTGCGAGCAATTCCACGTGTTCTACTTGATGGCGAATCGGCGATGCGTTCCAATACTTCCTCCTCAAAGTTGACTGTTATAACATTGCGTGTCACGCCGGTGTCATACCTGTTCGCTTTGAGTGTTCCAGTCTCGCGTAACCGTAGGTCCACAGACGACAACATTCGATGTCCTCGACAATGTCTGTTTGGAAATGTCTGTGCATACAGACGCTGAGCTTCCCTCGCGTTACCTCCAGCAGCACCATACATGAGATGCATATCTGCCATTTCTGCATATGTGTAACGTCTCTCCATGTTGCGTACCAACTGTGCAATGCCACCCTGGCACACCACGGTAGCGGTGCTAAGCGAACGATGCGCGCGCAACTGTCATATATAACAATCCTTGCAATGCAGGTTGCATACCTGGCGGGCAATAAAGTGCACCCTCACATGTGTTTCTTCTCAATAGTTCACAAAAACATGTTGCACGAAGGTAACTTGTATTATGCATTTGTATTACATCTTTGAAAAGAAATACAAAATACTTACATGTTACATACACATTGGTAGGACCGTACCACCCCCTCGTTTTTCTCGAAGCTGTACACCACAATAGTGGCTGTGCAAATACTTACGATCAATGTAATCATTCACAATACCTTTCTTATAGTCTGTTAGATTTAATTTTTGTTCGGCAAAACGTCGTTTTGTGAGGGTGCCTCCCTTACAAGTTACTGTACGATATTTTTCGTATGTAATGTTTTCTAACTCATTTTGGATAGAGCAATTGAGCACTTCTAAACACAATGTACGCAGTATTGCCTATGCTCTCCTCGTACTCTATCGCTTTAGCCAAAGCTTCGCGTGCATTTTTCACGAAAACTATGAACCCTAGACAGTTGCAATAAGAGGACCATTTTTATTACACAGCTCGCATTACTCAATAAAACATCGTCAAATGTTCCACTATCCCGATGGCACATCCGTTTAGTCCACTTAGAGGGTGGCCACCCCTGTTCTTTTAGTATTGGCTGAAGGTATCAACCAGCATTTGATATGGGTTTGAAGACTATTATAACACAAATCAATGTTCAGAGTATTGTCGTTTTACATAATTCTGTTTCCGATATTTAAAATAATTACGGTTTTCAAATTCTAAATTCTGCGGCTCGTTACTCCCACAATATTACACTTAGAAACAAGGTGTCCTACATATGTCCTACTTTATTTTCCATAAGGAATCACCTCCCTGCGTTTGTCCGTGTAGTTCAGGACCACCCTGTATATTAATTTGCCCGAAACCTTCGCTGGCACACTCCCAACTCACAGAAGTTCGTCGCAATCGTATGAATGATATGAAAATGCATACGTTACACACATGCAGACAGACATTTTTATGAAAATGGATTTCAGATATAGTGAAGCTGTTGAATATTCGGTTCAAAAATAAATTTATAGTTTCCAATGGCTACATGAGAAGTCTGAATTAAGCAAAATTTTCAGTTTGTTCTTTTTAAAACGTTGCAGACATATATGAAACTTCATGCGTCATTTATTCACAATAATGGTATTTTCCCGCCAGTTATTTCACATTTACACCTCTATATTCACTGTAATACAGGGTCCGGCAAAAAGACCTCCCACATTACAAAAGGCTGTTACTATGAAACAATAAATGATACAAACAAATCGCTTGATATAGCGATTTACATACACAATGACATTTGTGCTTACCTAGGTTTTAAACATAATATCCGGTAAATGGCGTCCTCCATTGTTGAGACACTGACGAACCCTTTCCCGGAAGTTGTCTAATGTTTTGCGTGTCATTTGTGATGGAATTGAAGCCACTGCTTGGGTGATTGCCACCTTAGGTTCTTGAAGGGTTTTGGGGCGTCCTTGGTACACGTGCGCCTTTAAGTATCCCCAAAGAAAAAAATCACAATGTGATAAATCGGGTGACCTTGGGGGCCAGGCGATGTCTCGTAAAGAGAGAAGATGTCTAGGAAACAACACTCTCAAAAGTGCTTGTGAAAGTCGCGATGTGTGAGCTGTGGCTCCATCTTGTTGGAACCAAACGTCTTCCTCTCCATGGTCCCCAAGAAACTGGTTTAACGTCGGTCGAAGGAAGGTCTGGATCATGTGACAGTAGCGATCTGAATTAACAGTTACTGTTCGCCCATCTTCTTCGAAAAAATACTGGCCCCACACACCGAACTCAGAAACGGCGCACCACACTGTCACTTTAGGGCTATGAAGTGGCTGTTGGTGAATTTCGTGAGGGTTTGCTGCGGCCCAATAGCGGAAATTTTGTTTGTTGACTTCACCTGACAAGTGAAAGTGGGCCTCGTCAGACGAAAGCAAAACAGCTCCAGGGGGTAGGTCCCCACATGCTGCTCTGCGTGCTTTAAAATCTGCCTCACTTAATTTTTGACTACACAGAATTTTGTATGGGTGCATGTGAAGATCTTGGTGCAGGATTCGTCTAAGACTCCGATCAGACATTCGCAGGGCAACCGCATGTTCCACGGCAGAACGCTTTGGAGATTGCTGGATAGACGCTCGCACACATGCCGCATTTCCCGGCGTTCTTACAGTCCGAGGACGACCAGGTAATTTTCTTTTAAGTGCAGAACCTGTCGCACGAAAGTTCGCTACCCACACATTAATGGTTTTCCCATCCGGAACTGTCTCACGTCGGCCAAGTCCGAACCGTCTACGAAATGCGCGCTGCGTTGTTATCACCGAACCACCATTGCGTATAAACTCCTCCACAACATACGCACGATGCTCACCGCGCCACGCCATTGTGACTACTGCAAATGGCGCATCTGCAGCTTTCGTTTGATACCCCTACTTCCTTCGTATCCCCTCCACAACTCCCACAGCGCCCTCACCAAATCCGGGAGGTCTTTTTGCCGGACCCTGTACTACAGTGCGGAACGCGTATTTTTATTTTGATAAAGATTTCGTACAATGAATGACAGGGTGGACATGAAATGAAAAATAGTTAGTTATATTAGTTTCTGTCGTATTTTAACACACTCTTTTGGAAGTGTAATTTAACATCGACTTTATAATAAATAGACTACATCCCCACGGAAATCAAATTTTGTGTTGACATCAAAGAGTTGCAACATGAAACGTTTTTGTGTTTCTTACATAAAATTATTGTTAATTATTTTGAAGTTGGTGGGGAATGTGGTCTCACCCTACCACCCAACCACCGAGCCTATGCGCCTTTAGGCTACGGGGCGTGTGTTGTTTCGCCTTTGTCGTTTCCGCACTTCTAGGCCTCGAACGCGCAAAATACATCCATCCAGTCTTCAACCCAACTGTCAATCTACTTACCTCACCACCTTTACGCACTGGCCATTCAAATGGTTTGCAGTTTTTCCGTCGGTGACTCATCTGAATGGACTTCAAACTGTGATTGTGTATTTCTTTGGCACGGTAATAACATTTCTTCAATTATTTTAGAGTATGCAAAATGTATTAGTATACTGTATTTGTTACTTAATATTTCAAAAGAAATATGTGAGCCAGCCAGGCTTTAAAATCTATTTTTCCCCCCGCTGCTTGTTCCGAAGATTCTTTAGAGTAATTTAATTATCTTTAAGAAAATTTAATATTAATTTAAGTATTTTGAAGATAGCCAAAATTGACGGTGGTGGGCTACATATTGGCGATTGTGGAAACTATTAATTTCCTATTGCCAGAACATTATTCGTGATTGATTTTAAATGTAAAGAATTTAATTTAAGGCAACGTTCTTCTCGGTGCGTTTAACGTCTTGTCACGGTAACTTTCGTCGACTTTATTCGCAACGTTTACGGACGTATGTCTTGTACAAGAAGGTGAACCCCTTGTTGTCCATTTCGATTGGTAGTAAACTTGTACCGTGAGAACAGCCACTGAGCATATATTACTAGCTAGTGTACAAGGACTTATACTAGTCAGTGCGGAATATGGATTGTCCTAATTTTCGTTATATTTCTTGTACAGATCGACTGCAACAATTTTTACGCACGAGCAACATTTTTCGAACGATATTGCTTCCTTACAAGGGCGAAGTGTTTTTAGTAAAATGATGTTTACCTGGACAAAAAAATAAATTTAAGAATCATTTCCTGATCCTGCATCATGACACTTATTAACTATTGAAATTATTTTAATTTTTACATTTTGTAGTTATTTTTTGGTGCAGACACATTAAAAAATGCCCAAAATACCCCAAATGCAGCTTTAAAATCAGCATTAAACTTTTTAACGGTGAACATCTTGTGCACAAGAAAGTTGGCTGTTTTAATTTGGTTAGTAACTAACTTGTACACCTCTGATACTCACTTTAATGTACACGAAAGAGGTCCCTGTTTACTACGCGTGTTATTATGGTAACGCCAATGTCTTGTCTTTGATACACTTCGTTTAAAGCCAACACTCTAACCTACAAATACACGAAGAATTTGCGCAGTAGCCTATAGATTTTAATTTTTATGTGTTTCGTGACGTCTAGTTGCATGCAAAAGTGAAGGTAAACAACGTCGGTACTAGTTAAATATAGTGGGCTATGAACCGCATGACGTACCAGCTGCTGTATTGGGCTTCGTATATTTACAGGCTCAGCTTCCTGATTACAAAGTTATTTAAACCCGTATAACATGGAACTTGCTTCAAAATTAGCTTTTCATCATGTAATGCAAGCGTTGGTAGCTAGAAAATCTAGGACCAAGTCTGTAAACTGCCGTGAATAAGAAGATAACATTTATAAGTGAAGGGAATGAAATACTCAGTTTGAAAACAGGCTAACGCAAGATAACCTATCTCATGCGCAACTTTATAAAAAAAGAGAAATGGGGAAGCGTACTGTATTCTCGGCTGTTATGAGTCAACTGATACAGAGGATTCCAATAACACTATGTCACAATATAAGGCATGCCAATTTTAAGAGTAATGTGAACCCATACACGTGAGCAGGAGCAAATACCCAGGGGCGCTCGGTGTAAGGGGGCGCATGTTAAATTAATGCACTTTTTAAAGATTTAGTTTATAAAAATTTTAAAACTTGTATAGAAAACTGAAAATTTTATTCAAGACGTGTCAATCAGTAGTACGGAAGCGGGTGAGATATGTTTGTATCCATCCCGTATTCTTAACAAAAGTACCTGCGTATCTGCCCCCATCCACTCTGAGATTATCAATTGTAACCCGACTCCTGGCTGAGTGCAGAGTTGGGCAGGAAGAACAAAACTAAGGAATTTGAAAATAAAATATGTACTTTGCACAGGTGTAAGTTGCATATTTCCGAGTAGAGAAATTAAAAACACCGCGTACTACTATGTAATCTAATGGCAGTGATGTTCAGTTTTGCGGTAGTTGCCGGGCGATACGGATTGATAAATGTGCGGCGTGTGGAAAATGTTTTTGTGCGTAAGTTTGTTGTGTAAACGAGGGCAATAAATTCATAGTTGTTTTTAGTATATTACTAGGATGAGAATATGAGTAATAGCAAATTGAGTGGCGTACAGCGTCGGAAAGTAACCAGCAGAATGAAAAAGAGTTTGGTTTGGTGAGTAAAATCAAATATTTATCCTTCAACTAATATTTATTTTATCAATTTATGTGTAAGATTTTTAACTTTGTGTGCGTTCCATTTTAACTTTCCGAAATTGGAAACCGCGAAATAAAAAGGGGTTTATTGTTGGGGGGGGGGGGTTACCGCTGGCCAAGGTTTGCCCATAAGACGGCCCTGCCCGTGAGCAGTACATGTTAACCTCGTTTTCCGGATATTTTTAGCTCAGAAAAATGTTTCAAACATTTTAATAATCAATACCATTTTCAGTGGAATTTTGAACTAAAATTATTTCCCGACAAAATAAAAAATTTATCCGCGTTTAATGCCTAGAGAACATATCGCACCTATGCGAAAAAACTGTCGGAACTAAAAAAAAATAGAATTTTGAGTTATAACCATATAAAAATGCATAACAGACTTGTCCTTGATCTGGAAAAGTGTCGTAAGCCAAACTTTATAAATGATTACAGTAGAGCACTAGTGTCGTTTTTCCTGCCACCCGTAATCGGAGCTTGTTGTGCAGCAACAGTGACACCTCTGACGAGCGAATGTGAGGAACAATTTGTTTTGTGCAAAGTGAAGCAAGAAACGTGACACAACTCGAAAAGAGCCATTTTGTGGTATGATGAACGTGAGTACAGAGTTTTTGTTATGCAAAAATGTCACATTTTGAGTTGTGACATTTTAGATGAATAAGCAGTAATGTCTTTCCAATGACAAGTGTCACATTTTGAAATGTGTCAGTCTTCTAGCTTCAAGGTAACATACACATTACAAATTTGCGTTTTACAAAATGTTTAAATTTTACTTGAGGCTTTTTTCTTCACTAAAGTATGACTTCTTTCCAGTATAAATTCGTGTGTTTTCAAGTAGCGACACTTACTTGAATAAGAAACATTAAATAAAATTGTGTAAGGTTTCGAGCAGTGAAGTTGATTTTTTTTAGTGGGGCGTTTCCGAATAACGTTTTTAATTCCATATTGAGATCAAAAATCATGAATTAGTGATTTAATAGGATTATTTGAAAAGAAGTTACGATCTCAAGAATGGTACGTTGAATGTAATCAATACTTTTTAATAGTCAACTTTACAGAAGAACAGAAGTAGGCCAATCCTTATGAATGATAACTGATGTTGAATCAAATTATTTTTTGCCAAGACGTTTTAAATTAAGTGCAGGTGGTAAACTATTTATGTGGTCAAAATAGCTTCAGCTACAGCACACATTATAAAAATTATTTTTATAAATTTAAGTGAAAAACGTTACTACATTGTTGGGAAACAGTGGCTATAGTTGTATAACTCTTCCTTAATAAGAAGTAATGTAGGACAATAATTATGCCACGTCACCCTCCCCCGCAAAATTAACGTATGCCACCTCCCTTACACTAAAATAAATTTCACGTATGCCATTTATTTGTCATTGTTTACATCATTGCGAGGTTTTTAAATTACAATGCATCTCGAATACAAGATTCGACAAGTTTCTCACAGAAAAAATCCGCACCCCTGAGCAATGCATTTCCACCCTATTGGCGGGCCTGGTGATGATAATAATCGCAAAACTAAATTTGGTTGCCCCAAAGAAAAATTTGGTTGAATGTGATATCTCGTAGAACACAGTTTTGTTGTGTAACAAACATTGCAATATTTCAGTAAACAACATGGCTATAAGAATTTGAATTTCCTAATTGCCATTTACAATTGTGTATTTTAAGTATCAAAAGACGCTGTATCTCGCATATAGTGATAGTAATATCCTTTACAATGGTTAACAACCGAGCTCGTAAAATGCTCAACGAGCAAATCTAAAATGAACAAATGAACTGCTCTAATTTTACTGTTTGCGAATTAAAGTCTAGCCGAGTCGAATACTTCTTTTGGCATGAAGGACTAGGGCAACGCGGAGAAAATGCGATTGGCACGTGTGTACAAGTATCTAGAAAATGTCGCAAATCAGACAAATGACGAAAATCTAGAGGTGGCTTTCTGCTCTGACAACTGAGGCGGTCAGCAGAAAAATTGGTTTCTTGTAGCTATGTATATGCATGCAGTGACTACATTAAACATTAAAGTTATAATTCATAAGTTCTTGATAAAATGTCACACCTAAAATGAGGGAGACTCTGGTCATTCAGTCATAGAAAAATCAGTGAAGAAAGCCCTTAAATCTGACCCTACAAATGTGCCGTCACAGTACGTTTCACTTATACGAACAGCTAAAAAGAAAGGAACTCCTTATGCTGTTACAGAAATGTCACATGAGGAATTTTTCAACCTTAAAGGTCTCATTGACGACTTTGGCTCCAACTTAAACAAATCAACCAGTGAAGAAAAAGTTCTGATGGGTGACATTAGAGTCATACTGGTGGAAAAAGCCAAACCGTTCAGTTTTTTTCTACAAAACGTCTTTCGCGGACGATAATTTCCAAGAAATGTTAGTAAGGAATAAACGTTCCACCAAAGCATGTAGTACTTCCTCTCTGCGGTGTGCGTACAAGAGGAAACTTATGTTGAGCGGTAAAAAAAGTCTGATATTCAGGATTTGCTTCAAGCAAATCAGATTCCAAGTTACTATAGTTATTTCTTCAGTGCACTGTTATGTTCTTTGTATGAGTTCAGTTGCTGTAAGTTTCTTCTTCAAACAATGCAATTAGTGTTCACTGTAAGACGTTGTAAGCAAAGTGCGCTATTTTTGTATTGTATAGTTTTTCGTTGTGTAAATTTCATAATGTTTCCATTTCACTTCATAGTCTTTAAAACTCGTTAGATAACAAATTGTGGCTCAAAACATGAATAATCTTTGCTGTTTTTCACATTTTGGAATAAGTAATTGTTATTACTTATTGTAAAAATGTATGTAATTGAAACCTGTAATTAAAGCGTTACCACAAAGTAGAGCAAAAGAAAATTTTAATTAGGCGTTTATGTTGGAAACAATTTAGAAATAAGGAACAGTTTATTTTTACATGTTTATACTTTCAGTCACTTACATTCATTCACTGTTACGCATGTCATAATTGAAATTATGTTTTATTGTAGAAAGAAAAGTGACACAACTCTAAAAACTTTGCAGTTAACTTAAAAATTTTTGTTCTATAAAAGTAAACATTAAATTTAATTAAACCAGAACACTGTTACGCGATTTTTATAGAATAATGGATTTTTTAAAACTTTATATGAGTTTCTCAGTGCCACCAATTTGTCACAATGGCAGCCGTATATTGTAATTTTTCTTTAAATACTTCTCCTGAAAAAGTAGTGATCTCGAGTTGTGATAGTTTTTTTCACAGATGTGCGATACATACAGTTGAAAGCAATAATTTCATTATAACTTTGAACATTAATCGTTAGACAGACAGGCCGACATATAGTCACATACAGACTCTGCGATAAAGTATACAAAATTCACATTTGCAATTCGTGTACAAATAACGTATGATGCATTATTTTCGCCACATATATTTGAAAGTGTTAAAATTTCCTTTAAGCTTACCGGACTCATCTTGAATCATACACTGCCTTTAGAATGGCTAAAGCACGATTGTAACTATGAAAACTATAGGCATAAGGCGGCGTAGCTGCGATTATGAAATCTGCTATGTGATCCGGCCACGCGAGACAAATAGCTTGTTTGGCCAGTACTGTATAATGAGCTCGTAAGCGGTGTCTTCGCCGGTGTCGAATTTCCACCTTTGACGCGTGTCCCACACTTCACGAGAAGCATATCGCCTCTATTCGCAGCGCGCCAAACTGGCGTGCAAGGTTTTCGTTGTAGTTTTTTTCCTACGAGACTTTAAGCGGTGACCACAACATTCTATTTTTGAATAATATGAAGTTAAGACCAACGCATGCCTCTCGCTTTGCACTTTACGAATTCAAGTAATATTTTCGGAGTTACAGCAGTCTAAAAAAAAACCGTTTTTAGCCATTTTGATAAGCCCGAAAATCATATTTCTAACTACGTGTTGAATTTTTGAAAACATAGAAGCATAGTTTCAAGTGTGTGTTATTATCGTAGATAAATATAATATAAATAAGTTAAGCGGTTTGGCGTAAAAAAGAAAACGCGTGACACGCTGCAACGCCATCCATGCGCCAGTCCAGGACTCCTCTTAGATAATCTCTCTTGACAGCTGTGCCAACTGAGTATTTTTTAAGATAAAGGTTGAAACTAACTTCCTGTAAAATATTTACTAGACACGTATCTCCGTGAAGTCAAAAACTGAACTGATTCGCAAAACATACTGACCAGAAGCAGGTGGAGACCACAGTTAGCAGTAATCACCTTATTGTATACTAGCTACAGACACAGCTGCACAAATGGGTAACATAAACCTCTAATTAAAAATAAACAATAACTGATAACATACAACATAGTATATAATTTCAAACAGTAAGCGAATTTAATTTGTACGTTTAGAGTAACAGCTCAATCCGGATTGAACTAGGAGTGAACTGAAGCATCTTCATTAAAATTTAACTTTAAACACCTTCCTACCGGACTGAAGTAGGAGTGGAGTGAGTAATCCAGGCCAGTCCGCGAGATGGACTGGACTGTAGAATCCAGATAGAAACGTTTAATTTAAACACCCATCGGACTGAACTGAACGAAGCTGTCGCCATCGTTTCTTTGGTTATGTAAGAGGTTATAATCGTCCTGAGCTAACTAAATAAATCTGTTTTAAGTTATAAAAATAATGGGAAGTGAGAAATAAATAAAAATAAATATTCCGACGAATAAATTCAAACAAAATATCTAACAAATATTCGCCTGTTGCTTTTTGACAATAATTTGTTCCGTAGTTCAATGTTTCGCAAATATATGTCTCTAAACACGGATTCATTACATGTTTACATGTAAATCTGGATCGAAAATTTTACTGTAAACACATTTAAGTCCCCTTTACTCTAAGTTCGCTCCATATTGAATCCAGTCCAAGTTCAGTCCAGTCCGGAATTTTCCTATAAAAACACTAAATGAAAATTTACACGGCGTGTCCCACCTCCTGAAGGGTCACGATGGATAACAGAAGGCCGGGGTATAGAAAAAGATTACGTCTGAGCTGTACTGGAAGAAATGCTTAAAATAACATCTCGCCTTACCAACTAAAAACTGAGTCGATAATTAGAAATGTACGAGCCACAGTTATACATTTGTAAAGCATTGGGATGAGTCCAGTGACTCAATGGGCTGAATGGTCTAAGAGCATCTGATCACAAAAGTTTGAAACTTGGTTAAGGCCTCGCTGGACTAAGACATTTTTCTTAGTCCTGGTAAAGGACACACTGATCATAATATTACGATTTTTTTTATCAAGAAGTCACTTATCGGAAATGTTCAAATCTCGGTAAAAGACGTAATTTTGTAATTATTACGAACTTTCTTATCAGAATTAGCGAGTCTTTGTTGAAGACTCACTGACCAAGAATGTTTTAGTCGTGTTTGGGAGAAAGCTGGTCAGATTGTAGCGAGGTTAGGGATCAGGCGTGTTTGCGTTTAAACGGAGTACTTAATAACTTACAGATGTTTGAGTCGTGGTTAAGAACTCACATATTAGACACGTATGAGTCTTGGCGGTGGACTCAGTGATACTCGGAGAAGTGTGTGAAAAACGCCGTGAAGTAAAGCTCGAACTGGCAAGTGGACTTGAGCGACGCCTTGAAGGATAAGGCCCGTCGCTCAACCTGCGGCTGCGGCGTGTATTGCACATATCAGTTGCGCAAGTGCGTTCGTTCACCCGTCAGGCAGGTTCTTCTCGCGTCCTCCACGCGCGTCGCCAGTCATTCGGCAGCCAGACCTAGGCCGACAACGACGGCGAAGATGTCGCGCCACGAGCTGCTGCGAGCCCTACTGCGCGACTTCCTACCCGAGTTCCGCAAGGGCTACGCGAGGTTCGGCCCGGAGTCGGTCCTGTTGCCCGCGAGGCACACGCGCTTCGCCCCCGCCGTCGAGGGCATGCCCATCCGAGAGGACGACTTCTGGGTGGTGTCGCACCCCAAGGCAGGTGAGTGAGGCAACTGCGGAGTTACTGTGCACGGCAGAAGTAATGGCGCCTCCTACCCCCAGAACCCTGACGGGAGCAAGGTTGGGAATTCTCATGTTAAAATGTGGCTAACACGTGTCGAACCTACATACATGCCATGCTTTTCTATTCATCTCGGGTGAGGTGAGAAGGTTTTATGGCCCTTTAACAACGAGGTGTTACAGCCTATGAGGGTGAAATGAGGTGAACGGACACCACAACACCCATGCTCGAGCCAAGATTCGAACCCGGGACCTTTTGCACCATAGACCGGCGCTTAATCGAATACGCTACGGATGTCGGCGCGTAGAGACGACGTTGCAAGTGAAGAGTGAGCAATGGTCGGCCTTAATGCCTGCGAGCTCCCGGGCAAACAAGCCTCTCGTCGACAGTTAGGGCGTCAAAGACGATACCAGTGGGTTAGATTGGCAGGAAAGAAAATAAGCGGTGACTTGCAGTAGAATCTGAAAGACAAATAAGGTCGAAACGAGGATGACCGTACTTGGGATCGAATCCGCGTTCTACCAAACGTGAGTCCAGTGAGTTGCTACGGCGGAGCCGAATTTCATTTCATAATTCGGGCAACCACTCAGAGAAAAACCCACTGCCGTAGCAAGTAGGTAGGTACGATTATTTTATAATAGGGACTGTAACATGGTTTTCTTGTTGTTCTTATTATATAAACAACTAACTGTTGCCCGCGACTTCGTTCCTGTAATTATGTTAAAGAATATATCGATTTAATTGTTACAAACATTCGCAGGCGCACTGTTATGGATACCAAGAGCCTCGCCTAGAGGACGAGCTAACGACGACGACAGTGCAATTAGGTCAGTAGTTTCACAATACAAGGGCCTCAGCGATTCTCCCCACCTGCACTGAAGTGTAACAATATAACGCAATGTATCGGGGGAATCGTGGTCTGTCTTCTACAAGCCTTCGAACCGTCATCAGCTCGCCAGGATGGTCCTGGGTCGAGGCTCACGACGTGCCGCCTTCCATCGATACCCAAACGTACTCATCATCAGCCTCCGGCATCTTGCTACCAGTGAAGTCTAAGGTGTCCAAAGGTTACCCATCATAGAGTAGAATATAAACATAATTAAATAAACAGTCGCTCCCCTTCTATTTAAATTGTGTGGTACAACCGTGTAGTAATCTGTAATGTAAACTATGTAGAACAAAGACACCGTATTTAGATTAACATATTTCATTAAACCATAACCCTCACCCAAAGTATTATCCACTAATTAGATCCAATACAAGTGCTTACCTCTGACTACAGCCACTCCACCACTTTAACTCATGTGTAAAACCAGTTGCACTGTCGTCATCGTTAGCCCGTCCTCCAGGCGAAGCTCTTGGTATTCGTAACAGCACGCACAACTCAACCCAGTTTCATCGCTAAAATTTTTGGGCACCCCGTTCGGCTCCCCTTCCTCTTACATATAAATACATATGTGTGTGTATGTATATATACAGGTTGTCCCACAAGTCCGGTCTCATAGGACAAGTCGCATTCCGCATTTGCAAAGCTAATCGTGGCAAAAAAAAAAAATTTGTCGTAATGGCTAAGGTTACGCGAAATTCGCGAGTTCAACGACCAACATGCTAGAACCCAATGTCCTATGCATACTCAAGCCCCGTCTATTCGTTCATTGCCTGCTGTCTGAATGAGTAGCAGGTAATGGCCGTTGAATTCGCGAAATATTCCTAGCCCTAGTAATGGCACATGGAGGTGAACACACTGCCGTCGGCGTACTTCAGCACACTGCATCACTACTATAACGTTTCATATTCAACCCATTTATATTTCCCCTATGTATAGAGTCCACGATTTTTCGCGAAAAGAATTCTGCAACAGTTTGTTTCAATGCCTTATGTGCGTATATGCAGCCCTGCTTCATGGTCAGTGATTGGCTGTTTTTAACTCTCAGCGTCTAGGATTCTACCCGCAAATCACAGACGTGTGGTGACGCAGTAACCTTGTTCCTGTTGGCATAGTCAAATAAGCCACGTGTGTGCAATAATACATTCTGTCAATGACCATGAAGCAGTGCTTCATATGTGCACATAACGCATTGTAACATACTGTTGCAGAATTTTTCGCGAAAAATCGTGGGCTCTACCTATGAGACGGGACTTACGGGACATCCTGTGTGTATGTGTGTGTATGTATAAACAAACATACTGTAATGGGATTATAGACTGTTAATTTAATTTTATTTGCTTGATACTACTAACTACATCCCACTGCTTTGTCGTTGAATATGAATTTTGTTGTTTAATTATGTTAAATTTAAACGAATATTGATATGAAAGGTTTAAATACAAATTATTTTATTATTTTGTGATAAATTAAAATTATTTTATTGGTTTGTGTAGGTTTTCTGAATTTTACTAAATTGTGTTTTTTTTTATAATTATTGGTGATATTCGGCAGAATATCCAGCTAAAGGAACAGTTCTTAGCATTTTAAGTTGAGGCCACGGTCGGATAGAAGAACAGGTCTGGACGCTCGCCTGGAAACTTGACCCCCTTGTTGTTTAGCTGCAGTTCACCAAGTTACCGAGAATATTGAGTTTTATTGGCGCTGCAGTTAGGACGGTCGTACTCAAACTCCGCCTACTTCCTTCCCACTAAGATAAACAATGTACCAAAACGTATTTTTTATCAATTTATGAATTACTTCCTTCTCTCACAAATTTACGAAAAGGCTCCAGTAATCTTTATTTACTTTATAAATTTAAGAATGAAAAAAAGTGGACGGAGTTTGAGTCCGACCGCCCGGATTACAGCGCCAAAAAGTACGACATTCTCGGTAACTTGACGAACTACAGCCAAACAACAAAGGGGTCAAGCAAAATACATTGGTAGATAGGCGAGTGTCCAGATCTGTTCTTCTACGGCCGTGGTTGAGGCATAAGTGCATTTCTATTTTCAATGAGGTTTATTTCTCCTAGACGATTGTTCTAGCTGAAGCTAGAAAATTGTTCTTACTAACGGTTTTTGAACTCCCTAGACATCAAGATGTATGCGGCAGACCTCCTGTCTAGGCCTGGTTTTCTGCCGTCAACATAATGTAGGAAACTCTGTTGGGAGAGAGGTTAGTTCAGGAATGTGTAAATAAGTATGCTTTTTAGAAGAGGCCAATTTTAATTATGTATTTAACTAGATTTTTGAGTGAGCTTCAAGACAGCGTGGGACTGTATTGTAAGAGATCGCCCACAAGCCTCTTATTTTATTTGCATTGAATGTGTGATTGGAATGTGTTTTAAAATGTTTAAATCTACATAGTTTACCGAGTAAACATTTGTGGAGAACTTTTGGAATTTTCGTAAATCGTAGTCCAGAATATTGCCTTAAATGTTAATTCCTGAACAGTGAATGCTTGAAACTGTAATTATTTTGTGAACCGTTTTGAAATTGCACTAAAGTATTTTAATTAATAATGGAACCAAAGAAACTCTAATCCTCCTAGTGTCGAGAATTTCATAACTTACCGACTGAGTATAAATTATTTTAAAGTTACCCGAGCAAACTCAAAATTTGAATCTTAATTTTCTTAAAATAATTGTGTATGAAGAATGTATGTACGTGTGATGCTTTGTAGAAGTATGAGTATGTATCTTGTAGTCTGTTGAGAGATAATTATGTTTTGTTCTGTGTATTACTCGTCTATGTTTAGAGTGTACAGGAACAGCACAGTTTTCAGGCGCCCACATATCTGATTCAAGTTCTATTTTATTTGAATAAATTTGGGATTTTATTTTCCACATGCTCTCTTCGTCATTCTACTTACTCATACTAATCTTCACATCACGTTGTACACATTACGATACAGTAGCCTATATACAATAATACATACATGCATACATACATACATATACACCCTATGTGTCTGTGTATATGTGTGTGTGTAATGTAGTAGACTATTTAAAGCTGCTCAAATCTGATATTTTCGACATAAATTTTCTTCACGCACATAAAACGTTTTAGCATAGCACGTATAGAAGCTATTTTTTGGCTTCGTTGATAAAATTCTCTCCATTCTCCTACCTCATGAAAATTTATGATGAAAAGTAGCATAATGTCTTTATCCAGGTGCCAGGATACCTCTACGCCGGATTTTATTGCTATCGTGCTGAGGTTTAGTTGTGAAGAGATAACAGAGACAGACAGTGTTACTTTCGCCCTATCAACAATATGAACTGTAGAAGAAGCAATCTGTTGAGTAGAATAATCCGAGTATTCTAGTGTAAGAACAGTACCAACTGTAGTGATACGCAAACCTGATTTTACTCTCTATTTTACAGAATTGGGGGAGAGGTTAGTGCGAATAATGTTCTGCTAAAATTATTTTACCTCAATGCATCTATAATAGTTATGTCTTACATGGTATGATTTTTTGAAGCGTTGTTCGTTGCATAACACAAAGGCGTGTTTCCAAACAAATGCACTATAAAACAAGTTCGGCAATATGAACTAACGTGAGTGGTCTCCTACTACCCTTCCGAGTGTTTTGAATTGGTTTAATTTATGTAGTTTTACTCAACTGGGTTCCACGCAAAAAACTTCATTAGAATTCATACTGATGAATTGCCGGGCTTATATTTGGGCCCAGCATATCTGTAGTGGTTCTCACATATAATTGAAATTGCATAAAGCAATGAGCGATGGCGTACGTCCACAAACCATTAAATTGTAACTATTAAATAAATTGTGCAAAAAATTTCGTTTAGCTCACAAAAAATTTACATAATGAATGAGTTAACAAATTATTACGGAGATGGAGTCACTCTCATAAATGTATCTCATACGTGCGTTAGCTAAGTTTGATATGTTTGTCTCTGAATGGTCATCACATTGAATGAGATATTAGTAGCGGCAACGGAATGCAAGGAAAAGAAAAACGGGTATACCTCGGAGAAAAATCTGTCGGTCGGATATATGATCCACAGTGTAATTCACTCAAGGAAGTCCATATGTGGCCTCACAGAGTATTAATCCAGATCGCATTGCTCGGGTGCCGATGTTATAGCAGCGTGGTCATTTGATCCAACATTCGATAAGTCAAAACGTATTTTGTGTGTCAATCAACAAAATTGTTTAAACTGATTATGTACAATGAATTTTTTTGCTGGAGCTAATGCAGGTTAAATTTTTCTCTTTACATGTCAGTCTGTTGGAAGTTCATATTTTCAATTATGTCGTTTGATTAAGTCTCTCGTAATGATATGTAAACAATTCATGAATACTTTACTATTAAACAATATATTTTGGAAGTAATTGTGAAAAAACTGAAAATATAATCCTGGGTAGTAACTGTCTTCAACTAAATGAGCAAATATTTTGCATAAACACTTATTCATTTGGCATAATCTCTTGCGCAGCAATTAAATGTACGAAATTTTGGTGTCACAGGCAGTTTATTACGAATCCATCACTCCGCCAAAGTTTTCGCTCATAAAGTTGGCAAAACTGTTCTGTAAAATTGTACTTTTAAGTTTATTGGTACTGACTAAAACGTAATTAATTTACATTACAAAAAGTTCAGCTTTAATCTGTACTACACCGCTTATTTAATTTTAACAACTGGCAACTAATTTTCATCAGAATGTTATGGAATTTCATCAAAACCAGTTGAGCAATAATAAATCTGTTATAGAAGTCATTCACGAAAAAATTAACAACCCCAAAGGTTAAAATCTTACATAAGGTTAACATATCCGAAGCAAAAAAGTTCCAAAATGTTTAGTTTGAGACAGAGAAAATTTTTTTACCCGTTGATACGTGTATCAGTTATGTTTTATTTTTTGCAGACATTCTTGTACTGCAATACACCCAAATGATTGGTTTTTATTCTAATTTGATTAGTTTTGGTCTACTAAAATGGTTTTTGTTCTTTTCTGTTTGAAAACACTTTTATGTGGGCGTTGTACATATCGTGCTGATGGGTGACATAAGTATAATATTTCGCCTTCACTTTAAGAAGTACTGAACCGACAGAACATTCAAGTAACTTAATAAGAGATGGAACACCTCAAAATTATTTCAAACTGACACGAGTTCCCGGAGCATATTAGTTAATTTTTAAATTCAAATGAACTATAAAAAGTTTCGTTTTCTTGACTCTTGGATTCTTATCATATATTGTGTTTCCATTCGCTGTTCCTAAAAAATAATGCTGAAAAATATAGCACACTGAACTCTTTATGTACACAACGCATGTGATAAGAAAGCTGTTTATAGCGTTCTTTTATATAACCAGATAGCAAACGTTTCCGTAATAGCTGTCTGCTGTAAGATAAACGCGGAAAAGAGTTCTTCTTTATAAACTAATACATTACGTCTTCTTGATAGTATGTTCCCCGGCAGAAAATTTTTATAAAATGACGTGAGCGAACATGCTCCATGGCATGTAATTTTTAATGGTTTAAATTAAAATCTTTATTGAATTATCAGCAACAAACAATATATCACAGTATTTATTTCTTTAAAACCCCGAGCGTTAAAAAATTACTTCTGCTTTTGGGTCGGCCTTACAAAGATGATAATTGTTAAGGTAATTGGCAATAATGTGTAGTACAGACTAAATGTAGAATTCGAAGTCGTGGATTACTAACTGCCAAAATGCAGCAGCAATGATGAAATTATCAACGCATTTTTATGTGCTATCTTCGTGGAACCAATTTCTATTGTAAATATTTACTATCGTTAACTTCACGACTCATTATTGCTTACATGTCTTAAGAATTTTTCTACAGTGAAAACAAAATTGTTACATTTTTATTACACAAAGTTTTAAAAATAAGTTCAGTGTGTATTCTTTCTCGCGAGAGTATTTCTAGAACAAATATATATACACGGTGTTCTTCCCACCAAGAACAAGTGATTACGCAAGAACCCGTCATTTCGAACTTTAACTTTTAATTTAGGAAATTTTACTTTTTAACTATGGCAAACTTATATACAGAAAGATAATTCGGAAAATGATCAAGTTTGTAGATTGGAAATTCTAAATTATCTAAGTGACAAAAATATGTCTTTGAGTGAAAGAGATAAACAGCATGCTTACATACGGGACATGCAACCTGCTTTCGACGATCATAAAAACGGTTAGGAAAATTATTGGGACTTACAAGGGCATTGACAAATAATGCAGTTTGAAGTAATTAACTCAATTCTGCATCTTTTAGCATTTAGATGGTTTAGAATTTCCGCTCTGCGTATATCGAATGATTAAAAGTACTGATTGTCAATCCTAGATTCATACGCCATTGGAGTCATCTGGCCGTTTTTGTTTTTGTTATGTAAGACCTATTTTACATTCAATACTAGCTGTACCGTTGCGGCTTCGCCCGCGTGTACTATAGAAAAGAGTAACTAACTTTTAATTACTTATAAATTGATGGTGTTAAAATATCTCCGTTAATATTTAATTTGCGAATTACCTTTAAATGGTTGTATATATTTACGTACGCAAACTGCAAAGAAAAGAGCGTGTCGATTTCTCGTCAGTTGAGTTTCATTCTCTCCAAAAAATAATCTTACAGTTTTTCACCCTCTTAAATTTTGAGTTTATATATATACACACACTTAAGCTACATTTTAAAGCAAAAATCACCTCGATATCTCAAATGGTTTGGAAGATACGGATGATTGCTTGGAAACATGTTTTATTTTTTTACCAGCTTTCAAGGACGAATATTGAAGAATCCTGAAGTTCCTTGTTAGTTATTTACGTAATCTTAATTTTAAAGCAAAACTCAACTCGATATCTCCAATGGTTCAGGAGATACGGATGATTAATTGAAAACACGTTTCGTTTTTAAACGGCTCAAATGCGTATTTTGAAAAATCCTAAAATCACTTTTTAGACATTTACATGAGCACCGTTCTGAAGCAAATATCACATCGATATCTTAAGTGGTTTAAGCGAAATAGAGGATTTATTGAAAACACGCAAAAATCGAAATATTATGAAATATGCATTTGTTTAGGCAATGTTTTGAAGTAAAAACTATTAACAATATATCATCAGGTTAGAGAGTTATCGAGAATTTCGCGAAAACACGTTCACACCCTTTTCACCCCTTTAATTTTGGATTTTCGAAAAATCCTTCCTTAGTGTGTGCCTACGTCGTGAGAGGAAGCTACGCTGAAATTTTCACGTTTCTATGGTCCAGCGGTTTAGGCTGTGCGTTGATGAGTGAATGAATGAGTGAGTGGGGCACTTCATTGTATATATGGAGATTAAAGCCTCCGTATTTGTGCTTGTAAGTAGTTATGATGGGTAGGTTTATTTAAATACAATGCTCGTAATCCGGGGTTAGGCCTGTTTTGCCAATGCGGGTTATGTCAAGCTTTAACTGGATGAGTCAATCTATCAAAACACTAATTTCCAAAGAATAGCTATTGTAACTGTACGTAAATAAATTTTGTACAGTTCTCGTTTAGCTGCTGAAGGTAACTCGGTTGACGGACGCGTCACGCGTGGTTGGTGATGACGTTGGCAGCCTTGCACAACTCTGCAAGTACGAAAAGACGGAAGTAGGGTAGATTAAGTTTTTTCTCGCGTCCAGCGTCCCTGGAAGTTTGATGTTTTTTTTTTTTTTTCGAAAAAAAAAAGAGGTGCACAAGGACAGCTAGCTGTCAACCACCAAGTGCGACTGCGCGTGGGAAAACAGAACGACAGGTACAGCGATTTAAGGCAATTTTAAATTACCCAAATTAATTTTAAATTGCGAATGTTATATTTGTATTTTCTTGTCTTCGTTTGGCGTTAGCTGGTGCTTTATATTTAAGGCAGACGTGTGCCCTGACAGTAAAGTGAAAGGATTTCGGCCAACGTTTAACATATTTGTCTTTAAAGAAGCTGCCTATCTCGGATCCCTGGTGCCAGTAAGGATAGGTTTGGTATGTTACATTAAATTCGGTGTAGCTAGTCGTCTTTCAAGATATCGCTTTCGTCAAAAAACATTTTCCTGCGCTGAGATGAGGAATATATTTATATATGATACCAGATTAAAAGTGTGGGGAAAAATTAATGAATGTGTGCTTTCGAGAGTTTTAAAAGAAGAAAATAATTTATTTATAGTTTTCAGGGCATCGAAAAAAACACACTGTAACACTAATAAAGAAACTTTGTTAACTAAATTTCTAAAGAGAATTTTTAACTAAACTAACCGGAAAATGAAACTCCTACTATACGAATGAACGAAATCTCAAGTACAATAGCTTCTTATATGACTAACTCAGCAGGTTGCAATAAAAATATCTGTATACAAGCGTATCAAAATCTTCTCAGTACTTTGGTATCTAAGTAATTTGGTATTTAAAAACAAGTGGTAAAATAATTCAAAGTCACGGTTCTACTCCTTTACCTACTGTTTACGAAATCTGCAGTTACAAATTTAGAACCGATACTAAAATTAAATTTGCTTTCGGCGTCAATGCGTTTACCGAGTCGGTGAGCAGTCGACTTCGGTACAATAACTTTTTCAGACTTTCTTTCCGGCTGTTATTGCGTTATTTCGAGAAGTGATATCGATTTTCAATTCGCTTGTTGCTTGCAGGGTACACAGATTAAATTAAAAATGTACAATAAGAACAGTGTAAGATATTTTCTCCGCGCATGTATGGAGCAATTTCTGAACGCGTGATTCTTTTAAAGTACGCTGTTAGAGCTAGTAGCTTTAATCCTAAGTTGTGGTCTTCATTTTCACGTTGCACAACGAAAAGTTTGAGTAACTCATAGAGTATTTAGAGTATATTTTTAACATTAACTTGTTCGTGATTAAGCATTTTAAAGTGCTACACAGAGTATCCTTCTGGTACATGTAAAATGCGCATTGTTTTTCGTCTATAGACTACCATTCTTACCCCTAAAATTAGTCCTTGAGGGAAAGACAATTGCCTGTTGAGCGCCCCGCCGTTAGAGGCGAGAAACAAGTGATGAATTAGTAAGAGTCAGCCTTAGTGCCTGCATGCATCTAGGTCTCGATAGTGATCGTTGTAATCTAGTAGCACGCAAATTATTTCTGCAACAGTATGATATTTTTGCACGTGTCGAAAAGTCAAATTACTGTAAGACAGATGCCAGGACGTAAGGCTACTTTTCCCGTATATCTCAAGGAGTCTTAGCGCCGAAGCTATACAAATACAATTTTTTAGCAATTTTCTCATATGTTATCCTATTTAAAGACATCCGATGGACTAAACTCGAACGTGACTTATATAGAAAATATAGTTTCACGTTGCGTGAAAGAAGAAACTTTCCAAACCAGTTATTTACAGAGATACGGGCATATGTGTAAACACTGATTTTATAGACGGAATATTATTAGAGACTTCTCTTAAGGTGGCCTCCTGGCCAGTGGTGGATTTAGAAATGAATTTTTTTTTGGGGGGGGGGACCCTTACGTATCATTATGGATTGTAAAAAAAAATACCAGCTATCTCAAAAGTGCGGTTGTTTTACTGTTACAGAATATAAAAAATAACCTACCTACAAGTGGGACACATTAAATGTACTTGGATTATCATAGATCAAAACTACAGGTTCCTTAAGGCAACTGGACAAACTTGGGCTAAATAATGTTCAATACTGTTGGGGGGGGGAGTCCTTAAGCCCTGTAACCCCCCTTAAATCCGCCACTGCTTCTGTCTGAACGTATTTTGCGCGTTCGAGACCTAGAAGTGTGGAAGCGGCAAGAACGACACAATACGCGCATCACTCCTCACCTTAGCCTCTAGGCGCAAGTCACTGATCTTCTGTGCTGTCTTCTCGCCGACAACTCGCCTCTGTGAGACATTCAGTGATGATCTTATAATTTTATGACGTAATATTGAAGATAAAGGTGAATTGTGCCCACCTATGCTTTTAAACAGACTCTGCACCAAGATTTCCATGCCTAAAATGGACCACAAAGCACCAATTTTCGCCATTGTAATAATAAACTTTACCGGTAACTGGATGACCTGAAAAGGTTTAACACACGTGTAACGTTCTTTGGATGCAATTCCTAATCAGGTTTTAAAGTCCGAAGGCCAGCGCTGCCTCCATCCGCCCGCGCTGCACCCTTACTTGCAATGTTAATGCAGCACACTGCTTGTTTTACTTCTCTCTTCACCTTGCCTCTTCATTCTTGCATTATTATTTTTAATTACTAGGCTTTCTGCCCGTGTTCTTGTAAAACACGTTCTCCTCGCTATTCATAAATGTCTCGAGACTTTCCTTATGGGTAGTCAGAAATGTTCGTCTTCATTTTGCAAGGCATACTGCTTGTCAGATTCTTCTAGCCTTTTGCCGATTTTGTTGGCATACTCCTTCCAAAAATATTGTAATATCGTTTTTCATGCATGACTTTTCCCAGATTTATTCGAAGACCTTGCTCTCGCTTGTCTTCAATCCATACCTTGATGACTTGTGTTTTCTGACACTCATTAATAACATGTTCAATTGTGTCACTGACACCACAAACTTGATATAGTGACGACACCTGAAGCTTCTGTTCATATGACCTGGTGGCTTTGAAATTTCCGTGCCCAGTTGCCAATCGTGCACTGTGGTGAGTGACAGTGACAAACGTTTTCTCCATCCGGTTTTTGGCATCAGGAATCAATTCATGTTTCCAGCATCAATTGTCTTGCCAAGCATCTTGGGTCGCACACCTCTCTTGTTTCTCTAGAGAAGTCAACTTTCTGTGTCGTACTGCTTCGGCCAGCAGTCCTCTTTCCTTTATAAGTAAGTCGATTGGTATGGTATCTGCCAGTACTTGTAGGGAATCGGTTGATACGGTTCGGTAAGCCTTTGTTACAGCCAGTAGTGCAGCTCTCTGAGCTTTTGGGAGCCTTCCATTTATGTGAGAGTGTTCAGCTGTATGATATTAAATGGCGGCACAATATGTCATTAACGACTCGAAAACTGCATGGTATATATTTTTTTCAGAGTCGTGAAAGTCAAGGTCCCATGTAGTATTGCGATGAGTTTTTGCAGGACTACAACGGCCTTCTTTCCTATGTAGTCTGCATGATCGTGGAAACTCAGTTTGTCATCAAGTATGACTCCGAAGTACTTGAACTGGCTGATTTAAAATGTAACTACTGGATTTCTTTTAAGCTGCCTTTAAAAATCCCGGCTTTCGTTTTAGCTACTGAAAATTTATGTCTAGCAGCTTTCGCCTAGTCTTCAAGTATTGGCATTGCCAAGGCAATCTTCTTGATTGTCCTTGAACTAATATAAAACCGCCGTCAGTGTATCCATAGATACTGACTCCTGGGGGCCGATTAAATATCGCCACCTTCTATTTGCACCGACGCAGCACAACGGAAGTGCAGAGCAAGTTAAATGCTTCTTCTATGTTATTACATGAGTATTAATTCCAATGCAGCGTAACCAGACGCAGCGCAGGTGCAAAATTTGCGTTGCACATATATAAAGCAATATTTAATCGAACCCCTGGAAAGGTGTTTTCCAGTAGACTGTCGAATAGGATATTCCACATAATTGGTCCTATTATAGAACCTTGTGAGCATACTTTTGTTACTCTTTTACTCACTTGTATAGTGTAAGTCTGGTATTGGTACATTCAGTAAAATAGTCCAGAACGTCTCTGTAGATGTTCTTAGGACAGTTTGTGTTTTTCAGATCCCACATAATTTCAGGCCACTAGGCATCTTCGGAGGCTCCAGCAATAGACAGGAACAATGGAATGAATTTCTTCGGTCTCTCATACTGCTCTAATTACATCGATCAGGGCCATGTCAGTGATCTTTCCTTTGTAGAAGCTGTATTGCTGGGGATGAAGTTTTCCTTCTGCATGTAATGCCTGTAGTAACATTCTGTTGATGAGCTTTTTGTATATTTTACCCAACACAGGTAAGAGTTAGAGGCTGGTAAGATGTTATCTCCTTTGTATTCATGCTGTTTCCTTAATATAGGATCGATATTATGCCCAGTTTCCATTCCTTAGGAAACATTCCTGTATTTAATAGCTCATTGTATGTATTTAATAAGAGTTTTGTCATCCTGTAATAACTTCGCTTTACTATCTCAGTAGTGATTCCATCAGTCCCTGTAAAGAGAAATGGGGAATGTCTTGAACATCTGTATTCACCAACACATATATTCTTTTCATTTTATATGCACCGTATTCACCCATCTTCGAGTCGCCATCGAGGCCATCGAGCAGGAATCTGGCTCTATCTTATATTAACAGTATTTGTTTTGCCTGCACTCTCACACATGGTGTAGGCTATATCTTCTTCATCTTATAGGCTGCAATCTTATATACTCCTTCAAATGAGCCTTCATTTCCTTTCTCTTCATCATAGTCAGCCCATACTTGCTTCTTCTTATGTTTGATCTTGTTAAAATAGGCTTGTTTCTTTATCTTGTATTCTTGACCAAGCCTTATCGAGTCTTCTTCATTCTGTAATCACCTTCTCTGCTTGCGCACACAGTTTCTTCTTTTCTCGAGTTCTTCATCCCACCATGTTAATGACATTGAACTTGGTTGGACTTGCTTCAAAGTACAGTCGCAGGTATCTTCTAAGATCTCTTGCAATGTCGTTATTCTGTCCAGAAAGTCGTGGTCATCGTTTGTCATCTTATGACTGAGAAAGCCAAGAAGGACTTGGTCAAACATGGCCGAGTTAGCCTTTCTTATGTACATACCATACTTGGTAGTATACTTCTAAGAATTTGGTAATATTTTTGTCTACAGTGACATAAAATATTATTAGTCTGTGGTCACTCTCCAGTTACTAATCTAATTGTGCGCTGTTATGTTTATAAAAGTGGCATCTAAGTATGACTCTGTATTATGGGAATGGGAGATAAGTGACAATTTATATTTCTCCTTTTTGGTTCTGTTCTGTCAGATTGTTGACAAATTCAAATATATTGATTTCTTCTCCCACTTCGTCCATTTGAGTGTTTGCAGCAGTTCTGGTTTTGCATTAATATCTTCTGCCATGATTATTGGTTTTCCTTTTAGTACATCAAGGATTATCTCCCATCTTTCTAGGTGCCTTCTTGTGTTATCCATGTTCTGAAAATAAGATGAAACTATCCAGCATGCTATGTCACTAGTATTACGGTACTCGGAACACATATATGGTGTGTTGATACACTTGTTAGCATTAAGTACCCTAGCAATTGGAGAGTCATCAGTAGTGTAGACTTCTCCTTTTAATCCAGCAACCTTCCCGAAGGGTGTATATGGCTCTTGGAACAGTATAATGTCAGACCCTGCTCGATGTCAATTTTGTTAAGCTTGTTTGCCACAAATGTTGAAAATCGTGCCTGGTCATTCTTCATCAGCTCGTTTATTTTGAGTTTATATCCTATGTCTTTATAATAATCGTCCAAAGTCTTCCAAGCCGGTTCATCGCGTAGTCTGCGATTCTCGTCCATAGCCGTGGCAGCTATTCCTAAACCGGTTCATGGCCCAAAGGCCAGCGCTTCTTCCATCCGCCCACGCTGCACCCATACTTGCAAAAGTAATGCAGTATGCAGCATACTTTTACTTGTCTCTTCACCTTGCCTCTTCATTCTTCCATCAAATATAATTAACTAGGTTTTGTGCCTGCGTTCTCATAAAACCGGTCCTCCTCACAATTTGAAATATACCTCCGACGTTAGTTATCTCTAGAGCCTTAACCTGAGACTTTCCTCATTCCTGATAGCAAAATAAGCTTGATTAAAGCTTTGCCAATACAAGACAGCAAGCTTGTCATGTCAAGCCATAAGCTTGAATCAAGCTAACTAGTCTCCACACGACAAGCCTGCAGCAAGCTTGCGAGGAAAGCTCTATTCAAGGTTGCTGCAAGCTTGTAACAAGCTTGCCTCGTACAAGGCAGGACACAGCTGTACAAAATAGGCTTGACTCAAGCTTGAATCAAACTTACCAAATAGGGCTTGTAATGGCAAGCCTAAATCAAGTCAATTGCAGGCTTGCCGCAAGCTTACATGCTATCTGGGATGGGTCATTGGAGAAATGTTAGTCTTCATTATTCAAGGCACACTACTTGTCAAATTTTTTGAGCCTTTTGCCGATCTTGTTGACGAACTCGTTCCATATCTTGTGGTATCTTTCTTCAGGCATGGTATTTACCATATTTAATTCAAGGTCTTCACTCTCAATACTATCTTCAAGTCAAGTTTTAATGTATTGAATCTTTTGACAATCATGTATAACATGTTCAAAGGTGTCGTCAACACCACAGACTTGACAGAGTGGTGATGTCTGTAGGTTTAGTTCGTATAGCTTTTCCTTGAAGTTACCAAGACCAATAGACAATTGAGTACTATAATGGATCGTTACTATGAATTTTCTTGCCATTCGATTTCTGATGTTTGGTATAAGTTCATAAGTCCATCGACAATTTTCGGTGTTATCCCATCTCTCTTGCCATGTGTTCAGAGTGATTTCTCTTTCTTGAAGTTTCTCTTGCAGTGTAGGTTTCCTGTTTCTTGCTGCCGTGGTGAGTCTTCCTCTTTCTTTTATCAGTAAATATAGTGGTATGATACCTGTCAGCACCTGTAAAGTATCGGTTGATGTTGTTCTATTAGCTCTGGCTACTGCCAGCAGGGCAGCTCTCTGCGTTTTAAGTAGCCTTCTTTTACTATGGGTATGATTGACTCTATGGTATCAAATAGCAGCACCACAAGTCATCATTGATTAAAAAACTGCCTGATAGGTATTTTTTAATGACATGAAATTTAGGCCCCAAGTTGTGTTGCCTATGGCTAAATTTTTACAGGACCACCACTGCCTTTTTACCTATGTAGTATGCATGGTGATGAAAACTTAATTTACTGTCTGGGACGACTCCCAAATATTTGAATTGGCGTACTACTTGTACTGGCTGATTTAGATATCTTATTACATGGTTTCTCTAATAACTACCTTTTAGTATCATCATTTTGGCTGTCGAAAATTTTAATTTGGCAGTATTTGCCCATTTTTCAAGTATATGCATTACTAATGTGGTCTTTTCCTCTAAAAATCGCCTTGATTTTCCTTTTATTAGGAATAACCCGTCATCAACATATCTATATATGGCAACTCCTTCTGGGAATTTATTTTCAAGTAAGCCATCAAACAAGATGTTCCACAAAATGGGCCCAATTACGGATCCTTGTGGACAGAGTTTTGTCAAGGGTTTTCCCACTTGTATTGTATTAGTTTGGTATATACTCATTCGTTCAGGAAACATATTCCAAAAAGATTCGGTAGATATTACTTGGGCATGCCTCATATAACTTCTTGCCACCAGGCATTATCGTAGACTCCAGCTATATCCCAGAATATTGCCAATACACATTTTTCTTCTGTTTCCTGGACTTCTTTCATTACATCAATTAGAGCTGTATTTGAACTCTTACCTTGGTAGAATCCATATCGCTGGGGGTTTAATTTGCCTTCGGCATGAATTGCTTGTAGAAGTCTTCGATTTATAAGATTTAAAGACAGTGGCTGGTATGATTTTATTTCCCTTGGATCTTTTCCATTTCCCTTGTATAGGATTCGTACTAGTCAAATTTCCCATGCCTTGGGAAAAATCCCCTTGTTTAATAACTGGCCATACACATACAAGTGTATAGTTTTTATTCTTGAAAAAATGCACTTGACTATTTCCGAAGTAATTCCATCAACGCCTAGCGCATTCTTATTTTTCGTATTTGTCACAATTTCTTTAAGTTCTTCCAAAGTAAATTCTCTAGCTTTTGAGTATCAGTATCAGGTGCATCGATACTCTTTTCGGTTTGTAGCTGAAGTTTGGCACTATCCTCCAGTAACAAGGTTTGTCCTTCTGGTCCTCTAATGCTTGGTGTTGGTTGTATATTTTTAGTTTCATTGGCAACAATCTTGCACACCACTCCAAAGCAATCCTCATTTCCTTTTTCTTCAACATAGTTTGCCCAAGCTTGCTTTTTTTTACTTTTTCTTATTAAAGTTTGCCTGTTTTATGATTTTAACGTGTATTCTTGAGCCAATCTTATTCTGTGTTCTGGTTTTGATTTATGAAGTTGTCGTCTTTGTTTCTGTAGATATTTCCTTGAGCTCTCCGGTTCTTCATCCCACTAAGAAAGTGGAGTAATTCTTTGTTGGGTTTGCTTTAAGGTTTGCTTGCATGTATCTTGCAAAATTTCTTGCAATATCTTAATTTTTTCAGAGATATCAAGGTCTTCCCTAGTCTTGAAATTGTTTCAAGGGCAGTCAGTAGAGCCTTGTCAAGTGTATCCCAGTATGCATTTTAATGTATAGGCCCTATACCGAACTTGTCAGTAGAAACCTGGTTCATTAGATAAATCTTCATTTAATATGATCTCGTACAATATTACTCTGTGATCACTAGAGCTTTCATCAGTTTCTCTCCAGATACTGATAAGGTTGTGTGCAGCTCTATTTGTGAAGTTGACGTCTAAGTTAGATTCTGTTTTATGAGCATGGGAGATGTACGTTGGAATCTCCCCTTCTTTATTTTGTAGTACTAAATTGTTTATTAGCTCAAATTCGTTAATTTCCTCTCCCACCTTATCTGTTGTTTTATTATACCATTGGTCCAATTCGGCATTTATATCTGCTGTCATTACTACTGGCTTTCCGTGTAGTACAGTTAAAATTACCCCTCATCTATCGAGATGAACTCTGGTGTCATACATATATTGGAAATACGATGACATTATCCAATATTGTATATCTTTTGTTCTTACTTGCACATAAATGATGTGTATTTGAGACACATGACAAGATCATTATGTCAGTGTTGGGGTTTAACTTAAGTATCCCAGAATCGGAGAACCGCCTATGGTGTGCACTTCTCCGTTTAAGCTTACAACTTCCTCAAAGGGAGTGTACGGCAGCTGGAACATTACAATGTCCAGCCTCTGCACCATAGCTATTTTGTTAAGTTCACTGGCCATAATTGCTTATCAGTTCATGTTAATCTGTCCACGCCTTATTGTATTAGCCGTAGTCAATTCGACTTAGCTTCATTACAAATGATTTCTCATTGTGAAGACATTCCTTTGAATCCACTCTGGGGTTATATTCCTTTTTGTCTGTGAGGCAGTTGGCACACTTATTGCTGCCTTTGGCTTTATATTCTTCATAGTTCCCTGTAAGGCCACACTTAAAACATATATTTTAGTTTCGGCATCTTGTTGAAATATGCCCATAATGCTGACATCTGTAACATAGAGATGGGGCTAAGTAGTATCATATTTTGAAGGATTGGTATCCTATTTATACCCTGTTTCTTTTAATTAACATGTCTCGTAAAGTTGCATCGCACTCGAAAACAATATTCGCCATGTCAAAAGTCTTTCTTCCTGTTCTGTGACTTACTTTTATCTTCTTTTTGAACGAATTCTCTGTCATTTCATTACTTGTGAGATTCTGACAGTACATTTATTAATTAAGTTGTTCGTTATCGTCTTCACGGGCTATGACGAAGAGCATTATTTTCGGTCCTCTGCTTTTGGGTGTTTATAATTTAAACCCAAGTTATTATATTTTTGTATGACTCTTAAGCCTTTCTAGGGTTTCCTGGATGCCTGTCTCAACCAGTATTTCTCCTTTTCATGCTGGTCGGACTTTTTTAATTTGGAGACTAACAGTGGTTTGTAGACATTTTCTCTCATCAATTTCGTGGTCTGCTCACTGTTTTTCTCATTTTTTTTGGATAAAGTATTACCACCTTTTTAAGCGATTGTGGTTTCACAACCGTTTTCGTAAGTGCTCCTGCATAGCTAATTTTAAGTTATTTATGTGGTGATTGTTGATATGCAGGTACTAGCATCTGTAGTTACTGGTTTAATCTGATATTTTAAATCTCTGTGGCCATTATAGCATTACTTGTTACAACCTGTTGCATTTCAACAATTCTTGGCGTTAAGTATTTGGATTGATCATTGGTAATTTTCGAATTCGTACCAAGTATATACAAGTTGGTCCTGAACTACAGATACAAACGCATGGAGATGATTCCTTATGGAAAATAAAGTAGGACACTTTGTAACTAAGTGTAATATTGTGGGAGTAATGAGCCACAGAATATCGAATTTGAAAACCGTATTTATTTTAACTATCCGAAACAGAATTATGTAAAAAGACAACACTATGAACAATGATTTGTGTTATAACAGTCTTCAAACCCACATCAAATGTTGGTTGATACCTGCAGCCATTACTAAAAGAACAGGGGTGGCCACCCTCTAAGTGGACTAAACGTTTGTGCCATCAGGATGGTGGAACATTTGACGATGTTTTATTGAGTAACGCGAGCTTTGTAATAAAAATGGTCCTCTTATTGCAACTGTCTAGGGCTCATAGCTTTCGTGAAAAAATACACGCGAAACTTTGGCTGAAGCGATAGAATACCAGGAGAGCATAGGCAATACTGCGTACATTGTGTTTGGAAGTGCTTAATTGCTCTATCCAAAATGGGTTAGAAAACATTACATACAAAAAATATCGTACAGTAATATGCAAGGGAGATATCCACCCTTACAAAGCAACGTTTTACCGAACAAAAATTAAATCTAACAGGCAATAAGAAAGGTATTGTGGATGATTACATTGATCGTTAAGTATTTGCACAACGACTATTGTGGTGTACAACTTCGAGAAAAACGAGGGGGTGGTACGGTCCTACCAATGTGTGTGTAACATGTAGGTATTTTGTATTGCTTTTCAAAGATGTAATACAAATGCATAATACAAGTCACCTTTACGTAACATGTTTATGTGAACTATTAAGAAGAAACACATGTGAGGGTGCAATTTACTGCCTGCCAGGTATGCAACCCGCGTTGCAAAGGTGGTCGTACGTCCATATATGTGAATGCGCGTTACATGATAGGACAGAACCATGTTTCCACAGATATTCTGATAGTTGTATTTCAAATGGGGAAAATCTTTGATTAACTCTTAATGATTGTACATTGGGGTTAATTTTATTGGTTTTGTTTTTATTTTATTTTGGATTAAACGGCACGAGAACGTGCCTTGCGAAAATGCCACATTTTCTTACAGCAACTGTTCAAAGTGGCGACCACCTACTTCGCTACACAATTGACAGCGACGAACAATTGATTGTGTCATGAGATGCAACATGTGTGGGGTGTTGCGAATAGTATTACACGCATCAGTAATCCGGGCACGAAATTCAGCTACTGTGTTGATCGGGGTCTCGTATACTAATGTCTTCAGGCGACCCCACAGAAAGAAATCAGGTGGCGTCGAGTCTGGGGAGCGTGGTGGCCACTTCACAGGTCCACCTCTGACTATCCATCGCTCACCAAATGTGGTGGTTAAGGTGACGACGAACTTCCAAACTGAAGTGTGCAGGAGCTCCATCATGTTGGTACCACATACGCTGGCGTGATTGTAAATCCACATCCTCCAACAGAACTGGAAGTATGTACTCTAAAAACTGTCGATAAAGGCGGCCAGTCAAACGCGCCGGCAAAAAAATAAGAGCCAATCAGGTTGTCGCTGACAATGCCGGCCCAGACACTAATAGAAAATGTCACTTGATGGCGGTGTTCAACCATCGCATATGGGTTGATGTAGTTCCATACGTGACTGTTTCGACTGTTGTGAATGCCGTGTCGGTCCACAAAATGTTGCGAGAAAGTCCAGGTTCGTTTGCGCATTGATGCAGAAACCAGCGAGCTAAATCTACTCGTGACTGAAAATCAGCTGGTTGTAATACTTGCACCTTTTCGCGATGAAAAGGGTTTAGTAGTTGTTCATGCAGAACCCTCAACACACTTTGGTGGCTTGCATGCATTGTGCGAGCAATTCCACGTGTGCTACTTGATGGCGAATCGGCGATGCATTCCAATACTTCCTCCTCAAAGTTGACTGGTATAACATTGCGTCTCACACTGGTGTCATACCTGTTCGCTGTAAGTGTTCCAGTCTCGCGTAACCGTCGGTCCACAGACGACAACATTCGATGTCCTCGACAACGTCTGTTTGGAAATGTCTGTGCATACAGACGCTGAGCTTCCCTCGCGTTACCTCCAGCAGCACCATAGATGAGATGCATATCTAACATTTCTGCATATATGTAACGTTCGTTAGACGTGTTTGTAAAATGTTATTAACGCGTTGCCATAGAACCATAAAAGTAACTCAAGATTATTACTGTATTTTGGAAGGTCACGTCTCAAAGTATATTTGCCTAAAATAAGATCTGTTTCCATGTTCGTTTGTTTTAATGAGTACTGGGAGTATTTTAAACTTTTACCGTCTCTAACAACCGTGACTTTTATTAATACTCATAAAAAGTAACATTGACCTTGAATTCATATCGTGACTGTATCTTTTCCTTGCATTTAACGACAGCGGAAGTTCAAGTCAAAGGGGAAACAATTACCTTAAAATCTGATGAATATCAACTACTTTAATAGTTGTCAGCAATGAGAGAGGCGGTCCTTCATTGAACCTGAATTTGAGGGAACGTTTGCTATAAATACGTTCCAGAATTTGTTAAATAAATAAAATGTATTCATAATCCTACCAGTGATACACTGCGAGTAGTAGTTTATTGCATTTTCTAAAATAGTTCCTACAAATTAGAGAAACGCATCCCAAAACGTAGAATCTTTAGTAAGGTCCATCGACATAGGATTTGAAATACCATTATCTCCTTATTCGTTCATTCTTTCAAAAATGGTAACTTTTCAAATAATGTTTTGGGTAGATTGTTTGAGATGTGTATCACAGGGACAGCGAAACATTTTATGACTTGTTCGGTTGACAGTTGTAAACTGCGGTCCGGGTTTTGGTGTGATACTGTTCATATCGGAAAAGTTGGTGTCCTAGTCAGTTCAGCGATACGCATTCGCAAATATTAGACAGTGATATAACCTTACAAACAATCATTAGAGATTTTTTTGTTTATTGACAGTAAAATTTATTAAACAGTTATGATAACATAATATTTATACACTAACAAATAATAACACCTAATGTAGAATAGTTCTACTCAATTCAGTTTTAAAATATTTCCGTATAAATCCACCGCCATATTTAAATATAATATAACTTAACGTTAATATTTACCATTCCAGATTTTTGCTCCAACATAGTTGCTGTGCTAAAAGTTTTTAAATTTTATTCCTCAGAAATAGAGCCAGAATCCTGCTAGGAACATTTTTCAGTATTTAAATTCGCAGTAAAAATAATACTAGACAAGAAGTTAAAGACTACGTGGTTAATTTATGTGCCTTGGAATGTGTATCCGAAAACTTGAGGAAAACATGAATTAATAGCCAGTTCGTTAGCAAAGACAGACCTGTGTAAATATATAAATGAATAAATATACATAATTATTATTAATCATGTTGCCCTTAGGGAAAGTGTTTGAACTTGAATGTCTCATGATAACTAAATTTTCACTTATTTCCCTTTTTCTTCTTTTCTTCTCAAAACCTCTTCATTCTTTGACTGTGCTCCAGTTTCCTTTGTTCTGTCGACATTGTTCCTGTTTTCTTCGGTTCATTTTCTTTAAATTTTGTGTTCATAATTTAGTTTCTGAGTTTTCTTCTTTCTCCAAACATTATCCTGTTGATACCAGCTTGTCTTAGGTCTTCCTCTATTTCATGAAACCAGTTGGTTTTCTTGATTGAGCTATTTACTGCATCAAAGATCTTCTTTGTGAGTCTGTTGTCGTTCATTCTCTGTATGTGCCCATATAATGTTAGTCTGCGTTTTCTGATCATATCTGTGAATCTGTCTGTATGTTCATACCACAGTCGTAGAAGAACAGGTCTGGACACTTGCCTAGAAACCTGACCCCCTTGTTGTTTGGCTGTAGTTCACTAAGTTCACGACAATGATATAGGTTTTAGTCGCTGCTGTTAGGGTGGTCGGCTTAAACTTTGCCCACTTCCTCCCCCCTTAGATAAACCATTTATCAAAACGTATTTTTTTATCAATTTTTGAAATACTTACTTCGTTCACAAATTTAAGAAAAGGCTCCATTAATCTTTATTTACTTTATAAATTTAATAGATTGAAAAAATTGGACGGAGTTTGAATCCGACCGCCCGGAGACCGTGCTTCATACAGCTCTTATTGCTCTTTGGTTTGGTCTTTTCACCCATATTTCATCTCTATGCGTTGCTCCAAATATATTCCTGAGAATTTGGCACTGTATTTTTTCTGTTTCTGCGATGCCTGACGCTTCGATTGTTGTTATTGGTGATGCCACAGAATAAATAATGCTAACAGAAGCGACAAGGAAAGTTTTTTCATTGTTGTTATCGTACCCGCTCTCGGGGCGTACATGAATATAAACAATACCACGTGGATTAGAGACACTGGTTTATGTAACCACTTGTGGTGCTCGAGATACTGTAATTATTTTGTATATTAACTTAAAATTTAAAAATTGTAAACATGACGATTCAAGGCTCAACATCAGATAATAACTAACTGTATTAGAAGTGACATAATGGAGCTTTTTAACCATTGTTATTGTTCCAGCTCTCGGGGCGTACAGAAATGTAAACAAAGCCATATGGGGTTTGAGACATTGGTTTGAATCACTGCTTACATTTCACGACATACTGTAATTCGTTAGTACCTCATTTACATATTTAGAAATGGTAAATGTGACGTTACTTACGTGTAAGTTTCCTCACAAATAATAAAATAAAGTCTATTAAACTTCAAGGTAACCAAACTTCTGCGAATTCCGACGCCATGGCAATCCAAAGAGAAAACGAGTACGATAAAAATCACGTTCTGTCGCTTCTGTTACTACTTATTTATTCTGTGGTGATGCATAATGCTTTTGGCAGTACGACTGTTCTGTAGTGTCTGAGCTTGGCTTGCTTCGATATGCTTCTCTTGTTATAGTGTGCCCATGTGAGATTGTATACTCTCTGAAGATTTTCTCTTCTTTCTGTGTTGGATACCTTGTTTGATGTGTGTGTCTATATATATATATATATATATATATATATATATATATATATATATATATATATATATGTGTGTGTGTGTGTATGTGTGTGTGTCTGTGTGTGTTTATTTATTTATATATGTAGTTTTAAATCAGTCACAAGTATGCAAAAAGAATTGTCTGTTATATAATTTTCTGATTTCCTGAATAGTTCAATTCAATGTAATGTAACGAGATCGTCACAGGTTTTAAAGTTTATTTATGTTTGATGATACAACGAACTGAGAAAGACTTTGCTATTATGGAAGCATCAGAAGTTTTAGTGTTTTGACAGTTCCCACATTACTATAGTAATTTTTGTTCAAATTAATTAATTTAATGTTATTATTGTTTTGTGTTAGATTAAGAAAATCTCTCACTCCTAGTTATTTGTAATATACGTTAAATTATCTAGAAGCTATTTAAGATTGTTATGGAATTTCTGAAAACACTCGTATAACTTTTCTTCTTTGAAACTACTGCAAATATTTTATGAATATGTTAATATTATCAAAGTTTTGCATAA
>PNEQ01018983.1:0-32399 GCA_003012365.1 Medauroidea extradentata
GCTGTCCTTCATTGTTGTGACTGAATGTTTGAACATGCGCACATCTGCAGCTGTCCTTCATTGTCAGTGACTGAATGTTTGAACATGCGCACATCTGCAGCTGTCCTTCATGGTCAGTGACTGAATGTTTTAACATGCGCACATCTGCAGCTGTCCTTCATTGTCAGTGACTGAAAGTTTTAACATGCGCACATCTGCAGCTGTCCTTCATTGTCAGTGACTGAATGTTTTAACATGCGCACATCTGCAGCTGTCCTTCATGGTCAGTGACTGAATGTTTTAACATGCGTATATCTGCAGCTGTCCTTCATTGTCACTGACTGAATGTTTTAACATGCGCACATCTGCAGCTGTCCTTCATGGTCAGTGACTGAATGTTTTAACATGCGTATATCTGCAGCTGTCCTTCATGGTCAGTGACCGAATGTTATAACGTGCGCACGGAATTCTAGCCGTCAATCACAAACGTGTGTTGTCTCAGAAACCGTATTGTGATTGCCACAGTTATAGGCTGTTCACTATAAACTGAGCACTCAGCAGAACTAGTTATTAATTTAAGATATTTTTTATTGGGTCAATATATGTAAGCTTTTGTGTGTGTTGAAACGTTTGCACTGGTTTTTAGTTACATGGAAGTTTTCATACTAAAAATAGTAAATATGGCTGCAAAACTACCGAAAGAGAACTTTACGAAGTGCTCAGTTTATCGTAAACGGCCTTCTGGGCCATGAAACGCTGCCAAAAAAAACGAAACAGCTGCAAACGTAGACAGACGGGACTGAAGATGCAGAAATCTTGTCGCAAGAATTCAGGGCCTCCATATAGTTCTCATTGGTACATACATATAAGTTAATTTTCCACCAACGACATTGTTTTTTTTTTCTACAGTTTGACAACTTTTCACCATAAGAAACAAAACGTTTTGTGTGGTGTATGCAACACACGTATCAAGTAGTTTTTGGGCCATGCACGCCTTTCTGTGCGTGACCTTCATGAGTGAAAACATGAAACCTGCAACTTTCGACACCTTGGTGGGAGGTCATCCATCTCGCATCCTGGTTGGGGGCGCAGCTGGTCGGCGTGGCAGATGTTCCGCGAATAATGACTGCGCAGTTAGCAGCGCCTGCCGCCAGCAGCGCTGCGGTCGCCAAATGCTGCCGGGACGTCACGTGACCAGCGATTACCCCGCAGTTTCCGCGGCCGCGAGCTCTACTTTGACACGGCGATCGTGGTCGGCGCGACCAGCTGCTGCCGTCCATCGCGAGCCACGCGATATGCTGGGATCACAATAGCGCGACAGATGCGACGCGAAGAACGGAACTTGTTTGCCAAGAATATGAGGCACAGCGTTCTACAATGTCTTGGAATGCAATTTGTACCAAAAATGTTCGTTGTTTTTCGTCTTTTGTTCTTGTGTTAAAGTTAACTAAGGAATTTTTTGGGCCATAGAATTTGAACAGAGTGATGGAACTCCGATTGCTTCATAGACCGAAACACGTATCGATACTCAGACTGCGAAGTTAGGATACGTGGATAACGTATGTTTGAGAAAAAAGGAGCAATGACAAGTTTCCTTACGTAGAGCAGATACGCAAAAAAAAAAAAAAAAACTGATGATAATACTGGAAACCCGGTGTTGGGCCGGCAGTACCTTTCTTCTTGTACGGCTCGAGAGAATGACATTGCATGCGCGGTGTATACACTCCATGATAAATGGTTTCTCGATTCTGAGAAGATATTCATCCTCGTAGGTCTTGTACACGTCGGAGAATAAATAACAGAGGTTTATACGACCGGTTATACGGGTCGTGCAGGAATGAGTGATCGTGAGTTGAGTGGGTAGTAGATAACGCAAAAACAAACTTTTATTGTTTGGTAAACATGTGTCCGGAAATGAAACCCTGCAAAGTTGCAGGACAGGGGCGTAACCAGGATTTATATTGGGGGGGGGGGGGGGGGGGGCATACCAACTTGAGAATTTCCACCACACAATAAGGGGACACCCATCACACGTCATGGAGCGGTGGTCCGGGGGTTCCTCCTCCGGGGAAAAAAATGATTTAAATGTGAAAAATGAAGCAATTTAACCAGTTTTCATTCTAAAATGTGAATGCAACACTGCTTATTTTATCTTAGATCAGTTTATTTTCGTTTAAGAAGGGAGGGCATATCCCGATATCCTCCCTCTGGCTACGCCCCTGTTGCAGGGGCAAACATTAGTACATATATTTGAATTCCGTGGTGCGAGAATGTGGGAAAATAGCCGAGAGGCTGGCTGCAGGAACCTAGGAGCATACTTGGGTTATGCTGTGAAACATGGCTCACATTCACAGAAACCTCAGTGCAACAGACCTTTCAGCGTCGAAGCTTGTTGTCTTGAAATCGTTGGCAAAAATGTGGCACATTACGAAGTCGTTCGCAATCCGCCTTTAATTGTTCTTGTGAGTCCATTACTATTTCAACTAGCATCAAGAAAACTTGGCTGTTAATGTGGTGCCGCAGAAATAAGATACATGTTATCCCTCTAGTTCGAAACATAGGCCTAAGTGTGCGACATGATAATGCAGTTGAGCTGAAGCTATAGACATTGACTCAACGTAAGGAATAGTTTTTAAAGTTAATTTTTCCTTGTTTTGAGTTGCTTCTTCAACTTGTGCGTGTGGATCCAGCAAATTTTTCCACAAGTGGTTATGGCAGCCATTTTTGTAGCTCTAGAAGTTCGCGAATGATGTAATATTACAGGATATGCCCACTAAAGTAAGAACTTTATAAGGCTCTGCTCAATTTTTACATTCAGCTTATTTCTCTCGTCCTACAACTTGTATATATGTACACTACATTCTCCTACTACTTGTGTATATGTACACTACATTTCAACGTGAAAAATAAACTCAGTGTAGACCTGTACGTTTCACTGATCTTAAAGTAAACTTTTGAGCGTGCAAAAAATTGTAGTAAACGTATATTGGGAGGGCTCACAAAAGTGCTTACTTGACCGTGGGGCTACTGAGGGTCTTCAAACACACTGCTATCATGATATATTATTTTAACTCAGTTAATGATTTGTGGTGCAAATTTCGAATGAGGTTTATGTTTTATCATTCAGTAGCTTTTCAAAATGTTTTTTTTTTTTTTTTGCTGTCCAGTGTATTTAGATATCTTTGCTCTGCGAGATTTTTTTACTATTTCCTAGAATTTTTCAGCGAGTGTTTTAGAAGGGTTTGAATCAGTCATTTGTCTTAGTTACGTAGAATTAGGAATGTGAAACGAATGTGGCTATTGTAGACGAAAAATAAGTCTTGCCAAAGTCATACTTTTGTAATTCGTCGTCTTCAAGAAATGCATATTGAATTATGTCTAAGGTTTGGAACTCGTTTTAAATACATCATAAATAAATAGTTGCATGTAACTGCGAGTATTTGAAGGAGAACGGTAAGTGGAGCACTTTAAGAGTTACAGCGAACTTTTCTTCTTGTTGGAAGTTCAAGGACAATCAGTTAGGCACCCCATCTCGTATTTTTTTAGTAAATAATTTGGACTTGTTTTACAGATTTTAAATTCATTGAACAAAAAAAAAATAAAATTAAAGGTTTCGTAATAGGTAAAAACCGTAAAGAAATATGAATTATATATTAGAACTCACCTGTAAAATCACGTTTATTAACATTTGGGCGGCCATTTACTATTTGTTTTCGGGGCCCTTTTACAACATTTAGGGAAGGGGACAATGTACACCCTGTCAACTGCTACTAATTGCTGATAACTAAGTAATCTTTAATCTTTCAAGTGTTCATGCCCCTTACACAGCATAAAAAAAATGTATTTCGTTTAAATATAGTAAATTGTAGAGATCATTTAGTGTTGAATAAATAAAATCTAAATTTGGCATATTTTAAGTTTCATTTTTGTTTTGGTTTGAAATTTAATTTTATTCGGTGAAACTTCGAAAACGTGATAAGTTTTAAAGTTAATCAACCATGCCTGAAGAATGTGTTTAACTTAAGGCCTTGTTACCGAGTTTTGCAGTGAATTCGAAAATATTTTTTTATTCCTACCTAATACTCATATCAACATTTTGCTCCACAGTTTTAACACTTATATGTTATAACTAGTAGCTATTTTTTTTTTTGTAGAAATATATTGAATGGTTTTTAGAATTCATCACCAAAGTACCACGTTTTCTGTCGTGAAAATAAGAAAAAATGAAACGAAATATTTTTTTGCTGACGAATGATACATTATTTAAAAAAAACGCATCCTCAGTATTGTGCATCGTGTGACTGCACATTGACTCAAATTTTTCAAAGATTTCGGTTAAAAAATATTTGAGTTATTGTCACCAGTATAAAATAAAACTCGGGAACAAGCTCTTAAACATGTTTAAGGCATCCCGCACTGTAAAAAAAAATTGTACATTTACAAGGAAATACTTGTAAAGTAATATCAGAACATTATCAGTCAGATAATAAAGGTAAGATGTCAGAAACATTTTAAAGTGGCTACAAATATCGTAAACAACTTTGGTAACTAGTAAAATAATGCTAATGAGCAGATTTTTTCGAATTGAAACAAAATAAACCTAGGAGACCTTTCACATTTTACAAAACATTTCGTACTTTCTCAAAAATTTTTTTTGGAAATTGGTTTCCAAAAAATATTTTCGTAACACTACAAGCAATTATTGTAAAATGAACCAGATATTAGCTGTAAATATACAAAATTTGTTTGTAGATTTACAGAAATGTTTGTAAATATACAAAGAAATTTGTAAATGTACAATATTTTTGTAAAATTTACAAATTTTTTTCGTAGTGTTACAAAAACCTTTTTTGTAAACTGGTTTCCAAAAAACCTTTTTGTAAAAGTACAAATTATTTTTTACTGTGCGTGTAACCAGACTCATGTCGTTCAAAAACCGAGCTCTTGTAGTCCTCTTACACGTACGTTTTCTTAAACGTGTATATGCTGTAGCAATTCCAAAATGTGTTGTGCGTAAAGCGAACCAAGCACGGCACAGCAATGTCTTACCATGTAGTATCTTACGGCGTAGTGCCTAATGATGTAGTGCCTGTTGGTGTAATGCCTAACGGCTTATTATCTAATGGCGTAACACCAAACGTTGTAAAACCGAACAGCGTAGTGCCGAACTGTGCAAAACCTAACTGGACCTAACTGAGTAAAATCTGACGATGTAATGCGTATGGCGTAACGCCTAACGGCTAAAAACTTAGTAGGTTAATGCTTAATGGCGTTTAACCTAACGGCATAGTTTTTTAATTGAATGAAGTTATGCAGAAAGAGACCATCCCACATTTGATAAAGTAGAACGTTGTTACTTAAATATCGTTTGTTATTTTGTTACTATTACATCACATTTTTAAATACCCCACCTCGGCTTGACTTTGGTTGCTTAGAAACTGAAGTTTTAATGTTTAATAATTTAGGAACTGGTATTTTGTCTGTTCTTTACGTTTGTGGCTTGGATGCCTAACGCTGTAATGCTTAAAAAGTGAGTTAGGTGTAACGCCGTTGGGAATTACGCTGGTTTGAAACCTTATTACTGCCGGTTGTCGGGGTTTATTCGCTCCGTCGAGCTGGACAATTCGTACATCGGCTGGGGACGGCCGCGCAGACACCGCAGAAGAAAAAACACAACTGATTAGCCACAGTCCCATTGTTTTTGGTCGCCGCCATCTGTCACGCATTCAGCGCTTCGAGGTCGTAACTGTTCCTGCCAGGAGGTGTCGTCGAGACTGTGGTTCTATAGCGGCTTCTTCGGCTCAGCACCGCGGTGCAAGGTAGCTACGTCATTTACGGTCAAGTGAGCACTTTGCACTTTTTAAAGTCCTCGATTATGAAATTAACTGGTTAATAAATAAATAAATAAATAAATACATATATATTATGACGTTCAGAAACAACCGCAAACTAAGCAGACCTCGCGAATCCTGGGCTAAAGTGGAGACGACAATGTTAGTGGCAAAATGTTGTACGACGATATTCAGCGTGCACAATATGGCAACGTTGCACGGAGAAAGTACCCTCTTGCGGTCTTCGCCCAGAAATTGTTTCATGTATGTCCAGGTCGAGTAGGTATAATCATGTTCGGACTGCTCTCGGGATTTGAACCTGTGCTCATAATATGATTGTCATAACACTATTAGTAAAATAAATAACATGTCTGTTGAGCGTAAGAGGGAACTTACGCTATGCTATGTTGCCACATTTTGTGCAAACACATTATCAGACCACTATTTGAAATAAGATAAAAAAACATACATGAACACAATTTAAATATTTTTATTTAATGAAATGTTTTGGAGGTTTGACATCGCTGCTCTACGTGTCTCAATGGAAAAAAAAGTGAGACGAAACAATAAAACAAACGAATCGAGGTTTTATGTAATCAACTTATACATAAATATCTTCGATGGCGGCGTATTGTGCTCTAGTGTTGCTCAACAGTACACATACCCCAATGGTGGACGTAAAACTAAATGAAACTATGCGCATCATCAGCGGGACGGTACGACAGAATCCTGTTTACTGGCTTCATGTCTTGAGCCACATACTGTCACCGGCAGACGTCAGTGTATGTCTCGGTGCGGGGAAGTGAGGTCGACGCCACAAGGGGACAAGAGATGCGCGCGCAGACCTAGTCGTGCTATCGGCTGTTTCACAAACATCAGTTACTAGTGTTGTGCTGTTCCTCGAGCCCGACTACCGAACGTTTTTAGGTGTGCGCGTATTCAGTCGGCCCGTTCTGTTGTCGCTCAGCTACAGACCTTTCCGTGACGAGCTACAACTCTGGGAGTAGGAGGGGACTCGAATGCACAGACGTGTGCCGGTCACAGTACCTTCTTCGGATATAAGAAGAACGAGCGCTCTTCTCCGAGAATATCACAATAACTTGGAGTAGGAGGGGACTCGCATGCACAGACGTGTGCCGGTCACAGTTCCTTCTTCGGATATAAGAAGAACGAGCGCTCTTCTCCGAGAATATCACAATAACTTGGATACTCTTCAGTTACCTATCCACAACGACGTAGTCTGTGGCATAGGCAGAATTTGTGTAAGAGGGTGGGGGGTTACGTGAGAATAATATAATGAACACTGACCACCCCGTTAAAGCGTGACTGGTCAGAGGGACCTCCTCCAGGGAAACTTGGATTTCAAGATACAAAATAGTGCTATTTTAGCTGTTTTTCGTAACGAAACAGTGAATGTTATATGGGTCAAAATATTTTTAATCTTTTAATGTATATACATATTTATTAATTTTTTTTGTGGCTTATTAGGGGTGGCTCTTAGAAACCCTCCCTCCCCCCAAAAAAACTGACAATGCCTCTGGATGTAGTTAATGCAGAATGGCAGGGACTAAATGCAGACGTCCATTCATCTCTACGGCAAAGAACTTATGACAGGTGACTTCAAAATTCATATTGCGTGGAAGGAACTGTGGCTAAGTAAGGTAAGTTAAATGGGATTTACGTCTCGTCGACAGCGATGTCATTAGAGACGGTTACACACATCTTAATGCGATGACAGTGGAACTGGGAGAGGAGTCCGTCGTAGCCTTTGTTAGGGAACCATCGCAGCATTCACCTAGAGCGATTTCGGGAAACCATAGATTCGTCAAGAAATTGTCCTCCACAATGTTAAGATCGCCTCTACATATCTAAGAAACCACCTGGATACGATCAACCTCGAGCTGTATGAACAACCATCAATAGACTTATCACAGGGTGCTGAAACACTTCCCAAGTGTGGAAAGATTCCATCGCCAAAATACGATTGTGGTGCTGGAAAACGAACAGCCCAGCACATAGTGAACGTGTGCCCCAAGTGAACTCATGCAAGAACGTTCACATACTTCCTTCATGTAATGAATGATGCACGATCATATACGAAAGTCCTAGATTCGAAACTCTGAATTTGTTGTAGACATGTATGTCTTGTGATGTGACATGCTTGCCATACGATAAATAAAATAGTATTAAAATATTAAAAAACTTTTATATTCCCATATGTGGTTCCCAACGTTGGCAGTGTTGTGTATGTGTTGAACAAAATAAATTGTAATATAACTCTCACTATAACTGTCCGGCCGCCGCTTAGCCAGCATAGAATTTTTCAAGTAAAAACTATGACGATAGCTTATCGTAATAATGAGATATTAAGGACACGACGAAAACCCATTTTAAGATTTTTCATCCCGTTAATTTTCGAGTTTCGGAAAATCAAAAAATTAAAGCAGTATACCTTTTTGCAAGCTTCATCCTGAAGCGAAAATAACTTCGATATCTCAACGGGTTTTAACGCTATTGAAGATTCATTGAAAGACATTTCACACATTTTCACTCCCTTAAATTACGAATTTCGAAGAATTCCTTCTTATTGGGTGCCTACGGCGTAAGAGGAAGCCACCCTGAAAATGTCATGTCTCTATGTGTATCAATTTGGCCTGTGCGTTGATGACTCAGTGGGGTACTTCATTTTATGTATAGAGATTACTACATTTAACTTTTCTGGATACTTAATAAATCTAACTATTTGTAAATTACTCTTATTATCATATATGAATGATTAAATTTCGTTTTGATTTCATTGTAACATTTAATTTTAGTTTCTTAGTTGTCATACGGAGGGGTGAAACTTCGGGAATCTTCGGTTAATGATTCGTTCTCCCTATCCCTAGACTGGGCGTGTCTCCCCCTCGAGGACTTGATAGCCGCAGGCAGGAGTCTCCGAGACTGTCTTGACAGTTGCTTCTCGTCAAGAAGTCACGCACTCCCGACGTGGGTTGTCAAGACAGGTGATGTTTTGACTGCCACCCCCCGGCGTGCCTCATTTTTTTTATCCTACGACCGTTTTGACTATTAAACTGAAAGGAACCCTTCATTATAGTCGAGGAATCCCCATGTCGCCTACAGCATTTCTCCGCTCAACGGCCTGATGTATAAAAAAAACGCAGCAGATGAACTACCATGTTTTTTTTTAGCAACATTTTCTTTGGAAATTAGCTACCTACGTAATTTGTACAATAGTGAAAATAAACTAAGGAAAACTTATCGGTAGTGTATCGTCTTAAAATAAGTTCTCGGCTACTCACAGGAACAGCAAACAATGAACAATTAGACATAGCTTGAGTATAGGACAATGGATTTTAACAATCAGGTCACGGAACTTGCGAAATTTTCCTTGCCCTAGAGATGAGATAACCAAACTTTTCTAAGCTTTTTAATGGAATTAGTAAACCTAGGGTTTTGTTTGATCAAACAAGAACACTATAATATATAGGATATCCGTGGAAGTAAAGAAGTAATGTCAAGCTGAAGCAGGGAGGTAGAGATCTCAATGACTATCACAAACATACGCATGCATGTAATCCGTTTGTTGATGGTTTACGAGTTACGATTGTTTTTGCGTTTTGTGTATTTGCAGTTTGACAGAAAAAATTGGTATAGTGGCATGAAAAACTGTGATAGACACCTGGAAGTTTGTGTCAAATTAGCAGATATACTGCGGCCAGTTACTCCATTCAGATCTAACCTGGTTGCGCCCAGGACATTACATTCGTAGCAATACCAATACTTTTTTAACTGAACTAAACATCCATGCCAAGACCCAAAAGCCTAGTATTGACGGCATCTCAATAATTTGCGAAGCGCATTCGAATTGCTAATATCACACTATTACTGTTGATGTGTTACAAGAAGACAATATTGTGATAAAACTGATGAGGCTCATGAGTACCAACTTTCTAGCTGTGATCGCATTAAGCAGCTACCCTAGTTAATTAATTAGAACCATTTCAGGCTGATTTGTTTATTCTATTCTCAATAATATTATACCTGCGACAGTAAAACTTTTTTGAAGCAAAGGCACTGTCCTATCTTTGTCACTTGAGTCGAAGTTTTGAAACTGGAATATCAATACAATTATAAAAACAAATTAGTATATCATCGAAATATGGTAATACAGCTCCATTTGTTTATAATATATATTCTTCTATTAAGCAAATAATTTACCTGTAGTAACCTAGATTCATCCTTTGCTAATATATATTTTTATTAAAAACCTTCAGTAACTTATTTTTGTGAGGAAACCGACCCACGGCGAAGCATGTTATCGTATTTTCTGTCCCTTTTACTCTTCTACACTCACAGACACTCATTCCCCTATAGTCAATGTAACACCTTGGTTTCCACCCTCAGGTTGCCTTCTCAAGAGAACACACCCAGCTGTCGCTCCAAGTGTACGTCCGTCAACCGTTTGCTCGGGTCTCATTTATAACGATATAACTCGCATTGTTCAATGTCAACTGGCTTATAATTTGAGTGTATACGAGTACACTCGCTGAAGTATTCTCGAATCAAATAAACAACTTTAATGAAGAATTCTGTTAAAATATGACTACAGTAATGAAAATTAGGGTTTTGATACCAATGATGATTATGTTCGCAAGTACTTCATAGATTTAAAAGGCTTAACAATGTCAATTATTTGCACTTCAGCAACTTTGCTCATTCTATTTTTAATTTAAGAGCGCGGTGTACAGCAATTTTTGTCATCATATTTTAATTTTATGTTTGTGCCAGACATTTTTTTCTTATTTTAATCACAGAATGTGACTAAATTTTTCTCCTATGAAAATTTTTATCTCTAATAATTTTTGCGTATTGGCTTGTTAAAGTCAAAATGTACATGTTTTCGTTTTAAGGACTACATACACTTAAACCTACTGACATACCAATCAGAAAATAAATTCACAGTGGATAAAGACGTCGCAGATTACAATGTCACGTACACAAAAACAAAAATAAAAAATGTTTGTATTTAAATAAAAATTCTGAAATTTAAAATAAAAATTTGAAAAATTCAATAATTTTTTTAAAATACAAAAATAGTTTATTTTGGGGTTTAACATAGCTGAACTTGTAACCTGCAACATCAGTTTGGTAAGTGAGTTGGTTTAAGTGTCGTCCTTAAAACGGAAACATGCAAATTTTGGCTTTAACGAGCCATTGCGCAATAACTATGCGAGAAAAAATTTATAAGAGCAAAATGTAGTCACATTTTGTGTCTAAAACAAGGAAAAAAATATATGGTACAGATATAAAAATAAAATCATGGTGATGACAATTTCTGTATACAGTGAGAGGCATGGAAGAGTTGCTCAGCTCAGCAAGCAGTCAGAAGTTTTCGTCATCCAGGAGTCATTATCACGTCAGGTTAACTTAAAAATTTCGTATTCATATTAACTTCTGTTAATTAAACTTTCACAGTATCAATTTATTTTTCTTTTCATCAGGCCGCGGTTGGCGCAGTAGCTAGAGCGCCCACCTTCCACCAAGACGATCTGGGTTCGATTCTCGGCGGTGTCGGTGTGGGAATATTGCCGGTCGCCGGGTTTTCTCGGGAATCTCCCGTTTCCCCCGCCCCTTCATTCCGGCTCCGCGCTTCATACAGAATCTCACCCCTCATCTATGCGGGTTATGGAAAGATACGATGTCGAGCGTACGATTGGAATACTCGATCCTTAATAAAATATTAACTACTCATCAAAATTCTATGCGATTTTTTGCCGAGTAGATATTTTATAAGCGGACGTTTGTTTATTTAGTATTATGCGATAGTATGCATTACTTTCGAGTAAAAAATTAAAAACGGTTTTTATAAAAATAAGGGTTTTAAATTACAAAATCTACAAAAATGGAAAATTGTAATTTTTATAATTTTTAATATGATAATATCTAGGTCTCGATAATAACCGAACTTCAAAAATACTCGCGTTTTGATTTGAAAATAATTTTACTATCCGAAAATTTCTGCGCGAGAGCTTTACGGACGTTAGTCGTCGGCGAGTTGTCGTCGGGCATATGGAGATAAACTTCCCCGTTCATTGTTTTGATACTGTATAGCGTTCTTTGCTTAACATCAAGTTGGTATTTATTTCATATTTTAGAAAATTTAGTTTTAATGGACAAATTGAACATACATTTCCGGCCTACATTTTTCTCAAGCTATCACCAAATGGTATTTACACAATCCGTCCCGAATCATCATGTATAGCGGGCAAAATGATCTGGAAATTAACTGAGTGTGAAAAAAACTGCTTAGGCCAATAATGCTAGCGTTTCCCTTATGTCAATATTCTGGCTTCGCGTAAGCTGTTGAAATAAATGTATGCTTCCTAGAAATAATCTACGCGTCCATTATCACGCTGATTCAGATACAAAACCCAAGCATTGCCCGAATTTTTATTGTGGTAAATGTCTAAAATTGTACGCCAAACATACACATAGGCTACTGGGAGTTAAATAAAGGCATTTTCATAATACAAAACGAATGTCTCTTTTCCTTTCAATGTAAAAAAAAAAAAAAAAATCTCTACGCGATAGGTTTACGAATGCTAAAATTATTTAATGAAAATGCGAGTATTTTTGAAAATATTTTATTCTAGGGGCCTAGATATTATCATATTAAAAATTATAAAAATGAAAATTTTCAATTTTGTTGTAGATTTTTGTGGTTTCAAGCCTTTATTTTTCTGAAAACGTTTTTAATTTTTTACTCAGAAGTAAATCATATTATCGCACAGTGCTATACATAAATAAACGTCCGCTGACAAAATACATACTCGGAAAAAATATCATATAATTTTGATGAGTTGTTCAGATAATATTAACGGTGAGTATTCTAGTCGTCCGCTCGACATCGTACCTTTCCATAGCCTTATCGTCTTGTCAACAGTGATGTAATGGACCCCTTGCATGAAATTTTAAATACGTTGAAATGCATGCCATATTGTTAACAATGAAGAAATATGAAGATACCAAAAATAATTTTTCTTCTAAATACTACAGTTTAGGAATGGGAAGCAAGCAAAGTTCGGGGAAGCAGCAGGCGACCGAAAACATATTTTGATTGGTCCACGTCACAAGCCATAACGGCCAACACTGGTCATATAATGACTTAAGCTAGGATGGCAGTCAGTGGGTAAAGTGTACCGTATTGGTTACGGTACTTATCTGTTGGTTTTAAGGATTCGGGTTCAAAACCCACGCACGTCTTCCTTTTTTTAAATAATGCTGTTAGATAGTTTTACAAGCGTCTGATACAAAAATGCTTTATTAATTTTTTTAAACCATCTATTTTCTATTTTCACAACCATATTAATACTGTAATTGTAACATTATTTAATGATATATTTAGTGTTGAGATTAATTAAGGACCACTCTTAGGCCTACCTAGTATGTAAAGCCTCACCCAAATACAACTAATATTAGTAATTATAATTTAAATTTAATTATGGTTAACTGCACACGTACAATTTTATTTTGCTTCTTTATTATAGAAATAATATTTTAAGTTTGTTCCAGTTTAGTGTTATGTACTATCACCAAATATTTAAGTTCTCTATGCTTAGTAATATTTTATCCTAGCTATTTTTGTGTGTGCTTTGGAGAATTTGGTATGAAATTTTGAAAGCATAGGCTTTGTAAGAAGCTTCTCTTAAAGAATTTTCACCATTTGCAGCAGTCTTGAGAATTTGTAATAAAATATGTAATTGTACGACTGCCACCCTACACTAGGAACACGATGGAGAGACGTGTTTAGGATGGTAGTTATTTGATACGTCGACATGTAAGAAGAGGCCGCACCCGTGCCAGCTAATTATATTTTATTTAGTGAAATCACAAGCAAGACTTCCCTGCTGCATCACCATGTCACCGACGCCGTGGAAATATGTAAGCCAGCTATCAGTCAATGTAAATGAACTGCTCCCGTAAATTTTTTTTGGCCTGTATGAGAGTATAAATTATGTTTATATATCGCAGCCACAAAAGCCATATTTATTACACTAAATGAAGTAGTGAATTTTTTTTCTCTTTCCTGTTTGATAAACCCAGAGGGCAAATACTGATAAGTATCATTTTGCCAGTGCTTTGAACATTAAACAAAAAAAATTTACTCTTATTTTGACAATACATTTTTTTGTCTGTAGTGAATGAGAGAAATGGGTGAGGCTAGGAACTAGCTAATACGGTAATGTAAGTTTTGTCTCACACACATTTTTCCGAAAAGTTTCCACACATAAAAATAAATAGTTTGTAATTAAACTTTCATAGGCCTACATCATGAAGTTGTCAAAATTTATTTTACTTGATTATTTGTGTACGTTAGAACAAGGGTGAGTTACACCACAATACGATGTCTGAAATGGCATATTTGCGCGGAAGGAACAGCGATTTAAAATGAATGCGAACCGCGAAAGTGATTTTTATGTGATCTTGTAGGATAGTGTACCTACACTAAAATAATAGGTCATATATGGTTAAACTTGCATTTAGGCTAAATGTGTTTATTTTGTGCGTGTTCAATCACTCGTTACTTCACATATTACGTAATGAACACGTCATTAGTTGTAAATAGTACTGCAGTAGGCTTATGGTTATAAACATAAATAACAATTATTTTTGCGGTACGCTAAACCAAAACCACACAATAGCCCAGAAGTATTCTTTGCCGTATAAATTTATGTATTGCATATGAACCTAACATCCGTAATGAAATACAAAATACTATTGATTATACAAGATATTAAATTTGTATAAAGAATCGACGGTTCCATGCAAAATCTGAGAAACAATATTATAATAACCCGAAATATTATATTGAATTCACTTCAGTTTACCAATATCAGCCCAGAGAGTAACCGTTGCACCATCGTAGCCGACACTTGGCGTGGTTCTATTGTAAAGTAAATATATGGGTATTAAATAATTAAATATAGTAAGTGTTTGCGCCAGTAAACAGGTTCTCCAGTGCCTTACCACTGTACCAATTCTCATTGTATAAACCTAATGTATTCACAGTATAAAACCAGTTAGTAAATTGTTAGTAGCACTGGCCATTCTGTTGTTAACGTCAGTAGTAAACATACATAAACGTAGCTAACGTAACAAACATAAACGGAACGACTTCAAGTGTAAAACACCCAAGGGGAGGAATACATTAGCAAAACAACCTTGGCGCTATTTTATTAGAACTGTCAGAATGTGACCTACGTCGCTAAGATAGAGTATAAGGAGTGAAAAACTTTAAACGGTGGCGGGATCACTCGATTACAATGAACTGTTCACGACCTGACCACCGAATTCGCAACGGTACCGGTTTTACGAGGTAGCCAAACGAATTGATTTCCGATTTTTTTATAAGACATGGTCACGTAAAAAAAAAAAAAATGAACGGACGGTTTATACAAAACTTGGAAGTCCCGCGACACGTTTTTGAAAAAGACAGTGGAAAGTTCCTGCCCATTTTGTGGTGTAAATATTAACTGAAGTAAGGTTCAGGCATGTGCATAAATAAAGGCTGTTACCGCTATTAGAACATTAAGACACTGTAAACTGATATCAGTGAATTTTATACATAGAAGTGATTGTTTTTCCATCTAACTTGTTGAAATTGAATCAGCTCCTTCATAATGACTGAAGCTATTTTGATAACATTTTCAGTCAAATTTCAGATTAGCCCAGTGGGTGATCCTGTCAAGTTTGGTAGCAATCGGATCAGCAGGTTTTTTTTTGCTTTTTGCCAATTTTGTGTCATATTTTCCCTACAAATTAATAAATAAAAATAATAATTAATAAATTAATAATACCTTAATTAAGTAGGATGTAGTCTTGAAAGTGTGAGACACGTCAATGTATCTACTTAAATTCTTGGCTATATATAAATGTAGTGCTACTCGGAGGGTCGCTAGTTTAAAGTAAAAGATTAAATGAATACTCGGACGGACAAAAAAAGTGCAATTTTACGTAGTGGTAGTACATGTATATGTTAGTTCTTCAGGGATCAACCGAGCGAGGTGTCGCAACGGTAACACGCCGGACTCGCACTAGGGAGAACCCGAGTTTGATCCCCGGCTCCGGCCATCCTGATTTTGGTTCTCCATGATTTCCCGAAGTCGGTCCAGGCGAATGCTGAGATGGTTCCTTCACAAAGGCCATGGCCAACTCCTCTCTCAGCTCCTGTCATTGCATCAAGTTCTGTGTCAATGCCTCTGATGTCGTCATTGTCGACGAGACGTAAAAACCAATTACCTGTCCTTCAGCGATCGGGATCGGACGCAAAATTATTGATTGGATGTGACGCCGTGAACTTACGTTAAACCCAAAACCTTAAGGCAGTTTTGTGTGGTTTTGTTTTAAAATTGTTAAAACATTCGAGGAGCAAATTTCAAAGCCAGACATTTCCACAAAAAGTCAGAAAATGAGTTAAACCTTATTTCCTATTTAAAGTCACTTTAAAAATCAATCGAATTTTTAATTCGAAACCAGGCACGTCTACCCCGATGTAATTTTGCGTTCGAAACAAAAGCACAACAGCGTCTGTCTATTTGAAGGTGTGAAGTTTGTGAAATGTACGTACGCACTGTTTTATTTTTTTGCTGTGTTGTGTTTTTGTTAAAAAGTAGTGAAAGGTTACAAATTGTCGGTTTCAACAGTGCTCGTTTTTTCATGACTGCCCTACAGCAACATTCCAAAGCACTGATTTTTTATTGGAACATATGTCTCTCTCTCTCTCTCTCTCTCTCTCTCTCTCTCTCTCTCTCTGTATATATATTTTATTTTCGAGGAAATGTATGTATGTATATTTGGTTCTAGTTTATTGCATGCCGTTTATTTCGTTAGAAGATATAGGCTATTTACTGTAAAATGGGACACTTTTTAAAGCCCAGGTAAACTTTTATTTTCAGCATATTTACATTTTTTTCGTCAGTAGTAGTTGCTATCTATATGACTAAATTAAGACAGTGCGTATGTTTCATATATCTCAAAATTTAACGACTGAGACATCAATAATTTATTATTAATTGTTACGGCCATTTGGAAACTCCTTTAAAACGGTTCTTATTTTACTGTGAAGAACATACGTACAGGTTTAGTAAGTTACCCTTAACAACAGCCAAAAGACAGCTCGTTGCCAAATTTGCGAGGAGAGAGGCAGCTATTTCTAATGTTAAATTATATGCAGTAATGTTTAGTGATTTTTTTTCAATGTTTTGTTTCAAAAGTGCGAACCACCATTACAAACACTGCATAACGGAAGATGAAATACTTGTATGCGTTTTACAAGAACAGCAATACAAAATTTCACATACTTTTTTTGAACTTCCGGCAAAAACATAGAACAAAATTTGCACGAATAATATAGAACGTAGCCTGTTGATGTGAGCGTTGAACAATTTATAATTTTGCTCGCGTGAAATTCTACCAAAAGAGAAAGTTGATTTACATTGCTACCTATGTTAGATGTGAATAACCAAAAAAAAAAAAAAATTATTTTCATTGACGAGACAGAATTTATACTTCAAAGGTACTTGAACATAAATGATTTTAACAGTCCCACATACAATTCTTGTAATCTTCTAGTAAAATGAGTTAAGTTTATAACACTAAATATATTTATTTGCAATTTTCTCGATATCGGTATAAAATAGTAATCCTAGACCATGTTTTGATTAAAAAAGTGGCAAGTTGAAGAGTTAGGATTTTGCAGTCTTTCGCAGCAGTTTTCTTGTGAACTAGTTAGGCTTCCAGGCTGGAGCCTCGCATTGATATTTGCAGGTTAAGTTAAGTGCAGCTAAGCTCGATTAGGAATTAATATTTTATCAATTTCTTGTGCAAGGGCATATCTTTAACGAAGACGGACTCAATAATATAACATTACATCTATCGTGCAAAAATAGGTGTTTGAGAGAGAATTACGTTGAAAACTTGATGGTGCACTCATTTTGTATTTAATATCAATTTGGAAAGTGTGAGATAAATTTTGAACTGCTTCGGCTGACAGTAATTTCCATTAGTGGAAAACATGTGAAGTTTTAAATATACGGGCTAGTATAAATCTTTCCATTAAAATTATTTCAGTAGTCAATCTAACAAGATTCTTCCGTAACGGTAAATATACATTCGGTACATAAATAGATGCCAGATGCATTAATTGAGAATTGCAGGTTCCCTAAGCCGATATGGAGCAATTATTAAAAAAATAACAGTCCTAGAAAACCGTTCGAACTTTCTGAGCAAAATTTTTACGAATGATGTATTTGTAAGCTAACCCCTACTGACGCCAAAATTTCGCACTTTTGATTCCGGCTCAAGATATTAAGTTAAATGATTGCGTCACTGTGACTAAACATTTGCACATAAAGTTTGCAAAAACAGTTTTCTGCGATTTTAATTTTTTGGAATAACTACGTTGACTTACGGAAACCAGGACATATCAGTTGACGGTTTTTAATATACATTTATGTACAACGTACTCTTGCCATCTGAGCTGATGACACGTTTTCTAAAACTTTCGGATTGCAGCAACTCTTGAAAATGAAATTTCCATCTTATCTGTACCGTAACTACCTGTTATTACGAGTACTACTTTAGAGAACGACCTACTCTGGACAGTTCAAGCTCTTATGGGCTGGGGACGCATAGTACCATACATGCAGTCATCCTGGATAATTTCTAAACTTTCTTTTATCCTTTTGAAAAAGGGACAACAAAAAGGAAAGAAAGAAGCTGGCTCAAGGTCCTGTTTAACGACTTGGTCAGAGAGAGAGAGAGAGAGAGAGAGAGAGAGAGAGAGAGAGACAGAGAGAAAAGGAGGGGGAGAAAGAGAAAGACACACACACATGGTTTCCTTCCAGGGTCCCATCTTGGTCTAATTGCGATTCTGTTATGTAACAACTGGTCACAAAATCGTGTAAGGCAATTCAGTCAGGTTGCGTATGTAAAAACATTTTTCATACAGAATTTATAGTGTTTAATTAGGTAAGTGGCACATTTGCACAGACGCCATTTTGAAATCTCAACATAGTCACAGCGGAAAAAGTATTTTTTTTTTTTTAAATTAAATTCTCAGTTTCAATTTCGTATAGAAATTTATTTTAAGCGACAAGAACGTACATAATCGTCTTCAATGAATTAAGATTTTGTATTAGATAAAACGATAAAATAAGTAAAGAAGCCACAGGGAAAAAATTGTAACGATGTTTAAAATAATATTTTTTATTTATTTAAATAGCTGAGAAAGCAGTAGAAGTGTTAATACTGGACTGAACATGCTGGAAATATAACAAAATTATAAACAAGATTTTTAAAAAAAATATTTGGTTAACTTCGTAACGACTTCATTCTTCTGCATGATTATTGAAAGACTTGCTTATAAATCGGTAGAAAATCACCGTAAGTTCGTTTAAAATGTACATTCTGCATCTTTTCATATCCGAGATTTAAGGAACACATTATTTAAAGGCGACCACTTTGAATTTTTAGAAAGCCATGCGAAAGAATACTTAACGTTTATTTGATAAACAATAAACTAATTTGTATCTTTCTGTCACTTTTTATTTAAACATAGCAGTGTAAGTAATAAACACATTGTAACGATTTAACCATTCTCGAAAAAGTGTGTGAGGTCAAAATGAAATATATATTTTGATTAATTTTCTTGGCTACACGTTCTATAAGAGTGGTGACAAATTTTGTGAACAGCTTGTATCAGATGCACAAATAACATAATTTCAAAAATATACGTTTTGATTTGAAAATAATTTTAACAACCGTCAACCTCTCGCGCAGAGATTTTCGGGATAGTAAAATTATTTTCAAATTTAAACGCGAGTATTTTTTAATTCAGTTTTTTATAGAGACCTAGATATTATAATATTAAAGATTTTAAAAAATAACAGTTTTCCTATTTTGCAGATATTGTGGTTTCAAGTCATTATTTTTGTAAAAACAGGTTTTAATTTTTTACTCAAAAGTGAAGCATACTACCTCATAGTGCCATATAAATTAACTTCCGCTGAATGCAAATAGTGAAATCCAACTGACCTACTTAAAAAAAATAATTCACTGCAAACTTACATCCCATGAGCTACGCAATAAAACATTAAAAATCCCACATTGTAAAATTTCGAACTAAAAAATATCGCTATAGTACAGAAAAAAGGTACAAACTCAGCAATTTTTTTTAAAATACAAAAACAGTCAGCGGGAATTTTCTAAATGTTTTATTACGTAGCCCATAGTATGTTATTTCACTGGGAATTACTTCACGTACGTAAGTCAATTGGTTTTCACTATTTTCATGGCAGCAGAAAATGCAAATTTTGACTTTGGCGCACTATTATGAGAAAACTATGCCAGCTAAAATGGTTTCGTAAGAGGCAACTGCACTCACAAGTATCATCTACAATACTAACACTATTTCATGTGAATATAAAATTTTGACTTTATCGCGCTTGAACACCCTTAAGGACCTTTTTAGGTATGACGATCTTGGTGCAAAATCTTTTGAAAGGTATAAGTGTGTACAATATACCTGTATCTTTAATATTCCGTCATACGATGATAGTCCCCGCTAAATGTCTCATAGAGGCGAGTTGTCGACGGGAATATTGCGTGCCTGTTAGAGACTTGAACCTAGAGGCTGTGTCGCTTCTGCACTTCTGCGCCTCTAACACGCAAATTACCTTCACCCAAGCACCGAGCAAACTCTCTTCACTTAAGGGCTTGTTCCCGAGTTTTTTTCAGACTAGTGCCAATAACTCAAATATTTTTTAACCAAAAGTTTTGAAAAAATTTGTATCAATGTGCAATTACACGATGCACAATAATGTGGACGCGTTTTTTTTAAAATAATGTACCATTCGCCAGCAAAATAATAATTTAATTAATTTTTGCTTATTTTCACGACGAAAAACGTGGTACTTTGGGTAACGAAATCTAAAAAACCGTTCAGTATAATTCTACAAAAATATTCAGCTACAAATTATAACATATAAGTGTCAAAACTGTGCAGCGAAATTTTGATATGAGTATTAGGTAGCAATAAAAAAAAAAATATTTTCGAAATCACTGCAAAACTCCGTAACAAGGCCTATCCTCCATGTTACTTAAACCTTCAAAAACATTCTTTTGAATACGCAGTTTCAAAGTAGAGATTGTTAGATAATGCCGTTGCAATAGATGTTTTGTTATTGGTGCGTTTGTTTACACGTATTGAATTTATCAATTTGTAATCACATTATTGATCATTTTGGCGTACAATAACATCCCGGAATTTATTAAACAATCCATTATTTAATTCCATACATTAAAAAAAGGTGAGTGATATTAAACAGCATAATTATTTTAGATATTTATTGTAAAGTTTCCAGGTTTTCGTTATAGTATTGGTATTTAGGCATGTTACGAATCCTGAACATGTGACTGCCAGCTACGTTAAGATTTGAAAATAATTATGCTAATTGGATACCCATAGTTAACTAAGATTTTTTTAAACATGTAACGGCTAACAGGCTTTTGTTATGATTTAAGTATTTTTGTACGAATAACTTTTATCAATTATTGAACTAGTTATTTTGAAAGCGATTCCTGATCATAGTTATATCTAAGGTTCATAGGGCGTGATGAATAAGTTGATACAAAAAAATTTAAATTTTCAGGAATATTGAATTCGATACTGAAAAATAAGTTATCCTAGAAAAACGTTTTTGCTGAATTTGCGTGAAAACTTGTTGCTAGCATGGAGTTATTGCCGTAATTCAGTAACTTCGACTTCGGCGCACAAGATTAAGTTAATTAAATATTCACGCATCCTTGGAAATATATTTCCAAACAAAAAAAATGTAGTTAATAGTGATTCCCTTAGATTTCCCTACCCCCTTTTTTCTGTGCTGTCTTCTTTTAAATTTCCTGCAAAATTCAATAAACTTGTTCAACGTAGATATATATTTGCCATGCTCTCATTAATGGAAGGAATAAACTTACTTCAAGTTCAGCGTTACGATAAGTAAACTCTGTTTGTGGATATACGAAGTGGTATGTGATGAGGTAGGTCGTTTCTAAACAGAAACATTCTGTGATAAAATAATTCACGGCAGGGTCTTGTCGAGACTTGTTGACCCACTTTAATATACAAGCTGCCAGGCGACTTGCTTCTCGTTTGTAGTTGCCTCACGCGAGCGTTTTATGGAGCGATCAGGGTTAAGGTTTTTATAGCCTCTCAGTGTACCTGCCATAATTTACTATCTCGCAATTAACAGTCGCTTACACGTCCGCCTTTGGCGAGGCACGCAATGAAGTTGTCGGGCCGCAGACGTGAAATTATTGTTTTGTGTAGCGTCACTGTCTGTCTCACGTCACGCTCCTCCGTGCCGTGGAAGTTAAGGTGGTCGCCTGCCTGGACATAGTTTACTCGCCAAGAGTCTCGAGAGTGATGGCGCGATAAGGGTGACAGCGCGCGCCTAGTGCCCGCTGCTCCTTCGCTGAAGGCGCGCAGTGTTTCCATCGTCATTACTGCTGCTCTTGTATTCTTATTTTACTGTGTGAGAGTCTGCGCCAGTGTTCGCTGTAGAACCCTTAAATTATTTCATATCAGTCTCATTACTATTACAAGATGTTGATAAACGGTTTATACTGTAATTGATAAAATGCGTGAAATGCATTCAATTTGATAACAAACTGAAGGCAAAATATGAATTTACATCTGTAAAATAGCAAAGCATGGGATGAACATTGTCCATAATCTATACACAATCTATTCACAACAAAAACTTTCATGCACATGGCTACCAACCCGTTCATGCTGATACCAGCACCTACACCCGAGACACAACTTCAACCATCGCAGGGGGCCGCGGTGGTCGAGGGGTCAGACCTTTCGCCTCCCACCAAGACGACCCGGTTTCGATTCCCGGAGGGGTCGGTTCCCGGATTTTCTCATGTGGGAATCGTGACGGACGATTCCGTTGGTCGGCGGGTTTTCTCTGGGATCTCCCGCCCGCCCTTTCATTCCGGCGCCGCTCCGTACCCACTTCATGTCGCCCCTCACCAGCGCTAAAGACCTCGATGCAAAGCGCTGACCAAAATCTCTCATCCACTAAACTCACTCATTCAACCATTGCAAGAAGAATGACCAACACGATCAAAGTCATGGATGCCTTATAATACATACCCTTACCACAGAATCAAAAACCGCAAGCATTGTTCAGTTGTTCATATTACGTGTTCAGCAAACGGCTTCAAAGTGCAATTAGTATATCTGCTTAATTACGTAAAAAAATATCTCAGGCTTGACGGTAGTCATAATGGAGAATCCAAAATTACCTTCTGTTTCGCCTGTCGTTTACGGTCGGGTGTGTCAAAATGTCCCTCCTCGTTAAAGTGTACGGTAATGCTGAAACCCTTACAACAGCTGGAACATAGCTCTGAAGGGCAAGCGTAGATCTCTTCACTTTTGAAGTCACTGGCTTCTTGTCTGCCACAATTCTCCGGAAAGTTTTTTAGGGACTGCTCTCAGGGGGCGACTAGTTCTCGGCAGATAAATCTCATTTGTGAAATAAACTTCCCTTCGCGAGGTGTTCAGCTGGATGGAGAAGTAAGACCAACACACAGCGTTATTAATTTTGAGATAATCATACCAAGTAGAGTGAGCAGATCAGAAATATGTCCTAGAAAAAGAACAAGTATTATATCATAACATTCGAAGACTAATAAGACCCCAAAAAAAGCGGTTTATGGAGGGTTTAGATATACAGACAGCAAACTTTGATTTTAGCTCTATTAAGTTCCATCGAACTTTTTGCGTAACTCAGTTCAACTGGTGTCAGCCTTCTCAGTTCAGAACTCTCCTTATATAGAACTCCCGTCGGTAGCCTGCAGTTGCTTCAAGTATGTCTGCGAAATACAGTCGGGCCAGTGATGTATTGTCGAATGCACCGCACGCGAGGTCGTCTGCGGCTGTGGGCGCTCGTCCAAAACTGCCTCCCCCTTCCCCTCCCTACAAACAACAGAAGTTTCGAATATCTCGGGGGTGGTCGCGAAGTGTATAGCGAGCACTCGTCAAGCTAAGGGCAGTTTATGAGCGCTGGCGCAAGTCCAAACGTGGGTTGGCCGCGGCGGTTGTCGACAGTAAATTACACAACTGCGCGAGCGAGAGACCTCAGTCGCTCTCTCCAGGAGCCCCAGGAGGTCTTCCGCAGCCATGGTTCATGAGACCAGACCTCGACACTGGAAGAAGGAATGCAGGACAGGACAACTTTAAGGGTGTTGCCTACCCTTGATCCCTGGCGTGATCAAGGAGAGGGATGTACGTATTAAAGGTGCTCTTATATCTTCATAATCCTAATATTTCAACTACGACTATTACTCACGCAGAAAACGTTTACTTTCAAAATGAATAATCTGTTTCACTGCTTCTTCACTACAATATAGACCCTCTTGTTTCTACACGCTAGTCCGTCTATCCTGTACACTGTTAGCGAGTTCCACATCCTCACTGTTACAGCAGGACCTCTACATTATGATGATGATTGTACTGGGCGACCTCAAATGGTGTAAGTAACAAACTCATCGACCTTCACGTCGACGCAGATCCACTGGGCACCCTCAGGCTGCAGGATAAAATTTACTCAAACACACGTTTCAGCAACGGTTCGCATTCCAATCCATCATTCACCCAAACAAATGCGGACAATACGTAGAGAACAACTTTACCATAGTGACGGTACATCTTTATATAGCCTTGTGATTTTAATGTAAACTCTCGTCTAGTTTCGTGTATTTACGTAATTGTGTAATATTGTATCTGCCTTTTATTTCCCGAGTATCAACTTTCACCAGTTCGTAGCAGTTATGTTTTGATTACCTTATTTATTTTATAAGGTCCCAGAAATTAGAAAAACAGTTTCTTCGTTCTCCCAGAATCTTGAGATTTGATGAGCTTTTAATAACACGAGGTCACCAATGTAAAATTTGTCAATTTTCGACTTCTTTGTATACTTGGCTCTTCTCTCTGCAGTTAACACAAGACGACTATGAACTAGCTTACGTATCTCTTCTTGTAACTTTTCATCTTCCGTTGTTCCTGTTTCGTTTTCCATATCGCATCGCGGAACCATCAACTCGTCGAAGATCTCCGATCGTTCGCTCGTCAACACCTCAAACAGAGTTAGGTTTGTGGAAACATGTACAGTATGGTTCATAACCATTTCAACTAACGGCAGCTTTTCTCGCCAATTTTGCTGGTTATGGTGGCAGTGAATTCTCAACATTGTCCCCAATGACCTCATTCTTCGTTCTACCACGCTGGACTGCGGATGGTACACTGATGTGGTAGTTGATTTAATTCCCAAATTCCTTAATCCATCTTGCCAAATTCTTCCCGTAAACTGGATTCCATTATCTGAAATAATATAAGCTGGTTTTCCGACGGTTTTAACGAAATATTTAATTTTTGACAGCAGTGTATCCGCGTTCGCCTTTATAACAGCATACAACTTAGTAAATTTGGAAAATCGGCTTTAGATTGTGGCAAAGGTCCAAATAAATCCACGGAGACTGAATCTAAAGCTCGCTCAGGAATAATAGCTTGCATTTCTCCTTGCAAGTTTTCATTCGTGTGTTTTGCCTTCTGACAAAGATCCCATGCAGAAATAATTCGTGATACGGTTCGTTGCATACGTGGACAATAAAACTTACGTCTTAATGCGTCGCAAACTTTATTTACTCTTGAATGACAGAGGAACTCATGCGTTCGCCATAATAATTCTCCAGGCTTTCCGGAATTATTGGTTTCCATTGTTCTTCAAAATTTCGCTCGTCTGGTAGTAAAATGGTACAAGATGCCATCATTATCAGTACATTACATAATTTTTATCTGTTTCTTCGGCGTTTATTTACTCAGTTCTTCCAGTATTTTATTACATCTAGGATCCCGTTCTTGTTCTGTCTTCAATCTATTCAAAAGATATTCGATGCATAGATGTTGTTTCAAATTATGTAATTTTTGATTCGTTACAGAAAATTCTCTTGGTGATCCTTTTCTCTCCGGGAAATGCAGTTCACCATCAGGTACACGACTCAAATAATCGGCCACAAGATTATCCTTTCCTTTAATGTGTTGAACTTCAACGTCGTAATCCTGTAGTAGTAGAGACCATCGAGTTAGTCTACCACCGAATATCTTGCCTACTTTCAGACACGTTAAAGCTTGGTGGTCTGTAAACAACATTATCTTTTCACCAAGAAGTAAGTCTCTGTATTTATTCAAAACCCAGACAATGGCTAACGCCTCCTTCTCGGTAACCGTGTAGTTACGTTCTGCCTTGTTAAGTGTCCGACTTGCCATCGCTACCGTCTTTTCTACTCCATCGTCATCGATTTGAGTCAGATGAGCTCCTAATGCATACGCTGAAGCATCTGTGTACACCCTATATGGTCTACCTAAAACTGGGTGATATATTACCATCTCGTTCAAAAACACAGTTTTTATCTTCTCGAATGCTGCTTCTTGTTCGCTGTTCCAATTCCAGTCGACTCCTTTCTTCAACAAGGAAAACAATGGCAATGATAGTTCTGCTAGATTGTTGGAGAAGCTCCTATAAAACCCTACTACACCTAAAAATGCTCGTAACTGTTTAGCATTTTTCGGTCGCGGAAATTCGCGAATCGCTTGCAGTTTATCTGGTGCAGCTCGGATACCATCAGGGGTCAATATATGCCCTAGGAATGACACTTCCTCCGACAGAAATGAGATTTATTAAGTTTGACTGTCATACCGGCTTCTGCCAATTTGGAAATAACTCGGTCCAAATGACGTAAATGTTCTTCAAACGATTCCGAAGTGATGAGAATATCATCCACACATGCTCTGGCGAAGTTTTTGCATTCACTTCCTAATGTAATATCGATGCAGTGTGTAAATTCAGCCACGGCATTGCAGATACCAAAAGGCATAACTTGGAAGCAGTATTGTTTGTTGTTGAATAAGAATGCAATAAATTTCCTACTTTCCTCCGATAATTTAATCTTCCAATACCCTGCAGTTAAATCCAACGTAACTCCGGCGTATAACCTAAGTATGTCGCTGATTCTTTCTGGACCTTCCCTGCCAAGAACTGATATCCGGTTCAGTTGTCTCGCATCTAAACACATTCTTACTGACCCGTCCTTTTTCATCACACAAACCACGGGGTTACTGAAAGGACTAGGTTCCCGTTTTACCACATTCCAATCTATCATCTTCTGTAGGAATATTTCCGCTTCAGAAATATATTTCTTCGGTATTGGATACGACTTACGATGAAATGGTTCACCTTCCTTCAGTTGGATGTGTGCTGTGTGTAACGAGTTCAAACCTGGTTTTTCAGAGAAATGTCTGCGATATTTAAGGAGTAATTCTGTTAAAGCGTTTTGTTGCATTGCTGTAACCAACTTTCAGGACGTGTAATACGGGTAATGTCAGGTGTCGACACTAACCAACCTCCAAAATTTAGTATTACATTGTACTTAGACAAAAATCTGCACCTAGTATCACTGGAGTAGTTAATACTTTACTATTAGTACAGAAATTTCCTTAATTCCTCCTAAACCTTGTATCTGTAATATGGTTTGACGAGTGGTTGCTGGGCTAGATTTTGCAGTGGCTCCAACAATTTTTATCCTCGGAACTGGCATGATAGGTAACTTAATGCCTGCCTTCAAAAAATTATCTATTGTTTCTTCTGAAACGCAAGAAACTTCCGCGCCACTATCTAGTAACGTCTGTAAATTTTTCCCACATATATTTAAGTTCAGCTCGGGACAAAGAACTTCGCATTTCGTTTCTTCTGTGTCGTCCCAATCATTCATTAAAAACTCTCTGTCTTTCTCGCTGCAAAATATGGTATTACATTTTAGCAATTCGTCTGCAGTATTGTTTCTCTTTGCCGCGCCTGCCTGCACGTCAGTCATTTCGTGAACACTGCACACGCTACTTTCACTAAAAGAGGTTTCTATGCCTTGTATACCTCTTTGTATTTTGCATGAAAACTTTACCGTACATGTCTCCTGAGGTGTCGACGAATCCCTGACAAGCGATCGGAGAGTTGCATCACCTGTCGAACTCAGTGTAACGGTTTCTTGCGATGCGATGAGGAACTAGATCGTATTGCGTCGTCGGGTCGCTCATCAAACGGTGGAGCCGTCGGATACAACGGTTTCTGACGATCGAAATAACCTGCGTCGGTCGTCGTCGAAGTCGACTCATGTTTATGACTTCTCTGGCGAGACGATTCCTCCTGTACTTATCGATTTTTCTTTACCACCTTTTCACGCCCGCGCTCTGCTGATCTGGACCTCGACCTGTATGACCTTCAATCTGCGGAGTGATTACGACGATGCTGGTCCCGGTAACTCCTATTTTTCCACGGTTTCCTGTTCTGATTTTCCCGTGCATGTCGATTCCCGTAATCCGCTTCATCATCTGATTTGCTACCTCGTGACCTATTCATTACGCACGTTCATGTGTCGATCACGCTCATTTGCTTCATTTGTGCGAAATTTGTCGTTTGCCGCATATCCTGTATTAAAATTTGGCCGGTCTCGACGATTCTCCCACGAGTTATGTTTCATTTGCCGCTCTAATTTGTCCAACACAATGAATTGTTCTCTGAATTCCGGCAACGTCAGACTACATTTTCCTATCAAAGCTACTTGATAAGGTATCGGCATTTGCGTTGTTAACATAGAGATCAACTCGGTCTCTGTCATTTCCGGTGTAAGGTGTTGGCTGCGTTCGTAAATGTTACTTATATGTTCGTCTACCCTTTTTGGTCCCTTCGGATCGTATTTCTCTGCGTGCAATGTGGCCCTCACAAGACCCTGCGTTCTAGATCCCCAGAACTGCCTAGTGAATTTTTCGCGGAATTCTGCAAAAGTTCTGGTATTTGACTTCTCAACTTCCCACCAGTAACTTGCGGATCCTTTCAACGAGACATTAAGGTAGCGCATACATTCATCTTCAGACAGATTAAACATATCGGCATATTCTTTAAATTGTTTTAAGAACGTCGTAGGGTTTTCATACTCTTGGTTAAAAAATTTTGGTATTGATCGGCTCAACTGCTGTATAGGGTGATGAAACAAAGCTGTCACATTTAACACCTGACCGATTTCATTTGTAATGGGCGATGAACCAATATACTCTACGCCACTTACTTCATTAAGCTTTTGTTCAGGTTAAAATTTGTCTGTGCACCCTCTGGATTTTTAAATGTCACTCGCGCCTCTAAATTTTCTGAAAGATCACCGTCATTCATACTACAAATATGTGAAGAGATTTTGAACTGCTCAAACTTTCGCGCAATGTCTTTCTCTATCTTGTCAGACCACTTACTAAATTCCGCCTTATTACTTTGATGTAATTCTGTAACTTCTCTATGGACTTCCTCCTTTTGTGAGTTTATTTGCACCCTAACCTCATGTATTTGGTTCTCTACACTTAGGGCCGTATCTATGAACAGCTTTCGAATGACAACCAACTGCTATCCCCATAGAGAAAGCATTGGTGAGCAGTTGGTTGTCATTCGAAAGCCGTTTATATGTACAGACCTTACTATCCTACTGTTGGTTTCGCGAACAGTTTCTTTCAATAAAGTCACACATTTATCCGCGTTCTTCTCTGTTTTCTCCAAGCGCGAGTCCAAATCTGACTTCCAACCTTGCAAAACTAAAATTAGTTCGTTACTAATATCTTCACGAACAATTCGAATTTCCTCCTGTAAACGTGACCTGACTGCTTTTAATTTCTGATTTTAAAACCTCCTGACTATTTTGCATTTAAAATTTTAGGTTATTTAGCAGTTAAGACCTTAGAATTTATTGACTGCACTGCATTAGTTGCATCATAGCTGTTATGGACATAAGTGACGGTGTTGGTTCAGTGACAGCCACTGCAGAAACATTTAATTCATCCTCTATCATTGTATCACTATCAACAGTATACTGTGACACAACTTCGCCAATAACCTCGTCGACGTGTTCCATAATTTTATTCTTACCTGCCATGTTGACTCATGTGTATGTAAATTATTTGTAAAGGCAATTACTTAATACAACAATTTGTTGTACTCTATTTTCTACAATATCTATGCAAGCAACTGGTCTTATTTACTCGTGACTTTTTTTATCTTTGGAATTTCTACGACTGCTCCGCAGTGTCAGGCCCCACAGATTGGGCAAGCCATTTTCTCTATGTAATATATATTGTGTAAAGTGTGATAAACCGTACAAATACATATACACGTCGGTTTATTAGACCAAGTTTCAGTCATTTAATTCTAAGATAATTGTTAAGTTCAAAATGGCACAACCAGGCTATAAGATATTGCTTTCATTAAATAATTCATTAAAAAAATTAATTGTTACTCATATTTATTACGTTTTGAATGGCTAGAGAAAGAATAATACTAAACAAAACAATTTATTTAATTTGGTAGGACAAGGTAACAACGCCTGATGAGTTTAAAATTAAGATATTTGAGTGATTTGATTTGTAGTGTTTAGGTGATTTTAGTGTAACTGAAATGTCACTACCAGGATTTAAAATGATCAAGACCAGGTCCTAGACTACCAACAGGGCAAATTCGTAGCAAACCATTTCTTGCAAAATCCTTCTGTTAAACATCTTTGCTTCAACTTCATCAATTCAACCAAACACAAGACTTCTTGTTCTCCGGGTAAAACGGTTGCAACTACGGCATTTACAAAGTTAATTCTGGTTGAATTTTTCTCATGTGATATTTGTTTGCTTCGAATCTACCAAGCGTTTATCGTGGTTGGGAGGGACCTTACCGTAGCATGCCGTACTTGTAGAAGCTCGGTTACCATATTACAATATAATTATGGTAAATGTTATACATAGACGGCCCTCCAGGGACGTCGTCTGCGATGAGGTGCGGCTGGTATGAAATAATTGATAGGAACTCTCAACTATCAAACAGGTCTGCGAACCCAGACCGTAACAAAGCTGGCGAAAATCCTCTACGATCGTCGACGACGATGAATTTTCTCCCTCTGGGTGTGGTGTACGAAGTCTAGAACGTCGGGTCGGGCGTAGGTCTAGCTGTTCCAATTTCCTCGGGGAAGCAGGAAAAACCTTTGAATGGCGTTTTTCTCCGGTGAAGTCAGCTGCCTAATTAGTCAGGTATCTGGCTAAAACATGCCAAACCTGACCCGATGCGTCTCTTATATCTTCCAAGAAGTTCATTGCGTCAGCCTTTCTTCCACGACGAAAAATTCTAGAGTCCCCTACCAAAACGTTCCTTTTCGCTGATAAAGTTTTTTGTTATTTCTCTACTTTTGTTTTGCAGCGAGGCTTCTGTTCTTTAGATACGTGGTTATGTGTGTGGCCTGCTGGTCGACCTAGGAACCTGGTCGATTTCTCTTTTCAAAAACTATGCAACCTTTATACTGATTTTTTTTTAACAGGAATTAAACCCTCAGATGTTGTAATATTTAAAAGCATTTTCTCATAGCACATACTTTAAGTTTTAAAAGAAAATTACGCCAAGCTCGGAGTTTCTTACTACCATAGCTAAACACTTCACTATTTTTTATAATAAATTATCTTATACACATAATATATGAACTTCATAATCTCTCTCTCTCTCTCTCTCTCTCTCTCTCTCTCTCTCTCTCTATATATATATATATATATATATATATATATATATAAAAGGAAGTGCCCCACTAATTGACTGACTGACTCATTCATTCATTATCAACGCCCAGCCCAAACCACTGGACCTAGAAACGTGAAATTTTAAGGGAAGTTTCCCTTTGTGGCGTAGGCGCGCACTAAGAAAGGAAATTTTGAAATTCGGCTATTAAGGTGGTGAAACGGGGTGAAATGTTTTTTTTTGCAAATCTTTGATATTTCTCGAACCCGACGGGCTATCGTCGTCTTATTCACTTCGTTAGGTCGCAAATACAAATGTCTAGAAACAAATTTCAGGATTTTTCGAAATTTTTATATTAAGGAGGTGAAAAGCCGTTTAATTCGTTTACAGTAAATCCTCTCTTCCTCTTAAACCACCTGAGATATCGAATTGATTTTTTTCTTTAAAATGAAGCTTACGCAAATACCTAAAAAGTAATTTCAGGAATTTCCAAATTCGTTTTTGAAAGCCGGTAAAAAAATAAAACAGGTTTTTGATTAATCAGTCGGATCACCTAAACCGTTAGAGATATCGAGGTGGTTTTTGTCTTATAATGAAACATAAGTAAATATCTAAAAAGTAATTAAACGATTTTTGGAAATTCGTCCTTGAAAGCATATAAAAAATGAAACGTGTTTAAGAATAATCTTTCGTAACACCTGAATTAGTTCAAAATTTGTTTCCTTTTTATTCTTGCTTATAGTTAAAAAAAAAACCTCTTTGGACTATAGCCTGTACACGCGAAATAACTCTCATGGCCTGTCTTGAATAATTTGTAGTTAAGTCTGTGGAGTTGCGGGTTTTTTTTTGCCAACCCACCATAAATAAAACCTCTTTGGAA